>JAHZNJ010003494.1:0-26322 GCA_027744475.1 Lepidocyrtus cf. sotoi NNG-2020
AACATTTTTGAAATGATGGCCTCTGAGGTTAGCAAAACACGTTGATTACTTTATTTTTTTTAATTGAAAATGAGTTGACTTTGACAATGTTATAGAAAAATAAATGTAGTTCTAATGTTATATTTTACTAAATATCTTGTTTCAGAATTGCTCTCTCAATATTGCGAAGGTTCTGCAATTGTGGATTACGGTCACTACAGAGTATCGTGGTGTTGAGGAAACATATAATATGAAACCTGTGATACCTTTGTCCCCCAAAAGTGTGTCGTCATTAATGTTAGCTTTGACAAAGTAAGCACGAATAATTTTATTTAATAATTTAACCGTAGTATATAAGCCAAACTAAAATATTAAAACCCAATGCTAACTTCAAACACAATTTTTGCAGGAATGCTAGTGTTGGGATTCAAGAATGGGGCCTTGCGTTCCAATGTCTTAATTTAGCCGCAAATCAGAAAGCATTGAATTCCACAAATGGGCACTGGCTGTACATCATCACAGACAAACATTTTCCAGAAGTGATCTTAAAGTTTATTTCTGGGGCTGGAATTAACATGCAGAAAAACAACGTTGTTTCGGTAAGAGTTGTTGTATTTCAATTCATACGGTTAATTTCATTGAATCTAAATATAAAAAATGTTTTCAAATAATTGATACATTATATTGCATTTGATTGTAGGTTGGACCAACTGTTTGTCAACATTTCTACAACTTTCTCCTCAATCTACGTCAACTCAGCAATGACACTGTTTGGACTCCTTGTCTTAAGGAAGTGCTGCTTCGAGTTCTTGGAGTATTTCTTTCGGGGCCCTTCCTCAATTCAGAGTTTCCTTTAGACGCATTCAATAAGTTCCTGGATCGAGTAACTTGTCCGGATCTTTCATACGAAAATCCAACTACTATCGTTTGCATTATTCAATCACTTGGTGAGTTTTTGTAGTTAGGAAGAGTGGAAAACTCTTAATTTATTCTTTGTAGAAAAATCCGTTTTGACCGCAGTTTTTGTCTTGATTTACAGCATCGGCTTTGCACAAGTTTGTTTTCTTTCCGAACAAGTTGGTTTTGAGGTCTTCGGCTGAATTAAAATCTAATACTGCTTCTGCAGTTGGGTCATCAGCAGCCGCCGCCGCTGCAGCAAGTGCTGTAGAGAACAAATCAACGAAAACTCAGACCTTAGAAACGGTTATGTTCCGTTTAGTTACTTTCCTGGCTTCTACCGTTAGCCTTCCATTCAAGAACTTCATGGATGTAAGTGACAAAGTGACCTTAAGTTTATTGGTTGAAGTAATGGCTCCCTTTATATTAGAGAACACAAAACAGTCTCATTGATTGTCATACTATATTTTTTCAGAATGGAAGTGAAGTTGCAGAATTCCTTAAAAACATGTCACTGACTTCTACTGCGGCCTTTAGTGAGTACGATGAAAGTTTAAGGGAATGTGTTGCAAAATGTGGAGGCACACCGCCAAAAACGATTGCTGATTTAGTATTACAAATGGAACATCCCATGATGCGTATACTTAGCGTGTTAGCACATCCCAACGGTATAAACGTTTTAGTAAGCGGGGATTTATCCAGTGCCTTCAATATTTTAGACACTGCAGCGCCTGCTTCAGTGGTCGATGCAGTAATTCATTTGTTTAGCAAACTTCATGCTAACTGCACACAGGCACATTGGATGATTCAACCTGTTTGTAGGTTCCTGACAAGTAAGTTAATTTTTTTCATTTCGAATCATAGCCTTAGCAAACCGGTTACTAGAAATGTTAGTTTAATTCAGTATTTATTGCGAAGAAGTAAAACAATTTTCCAACTGTTGCATTTTCAGCTACACCTTATGATGACTTTTACTGCCCCTTGATGGTTAGCGAGACGTTTGTTCTAATGGTACTCAAGGTCATCAACAAAGAAGAGTATTTAAAAGTTTTCACCGAAATGAAATGTGTAGAGGTATGATGATGAGGATTGAGGAACCACCAGTAAAAGTTTGCTTATCTTATCTATCTGGTTTCGTAAAATCATTCATTCAATTAACAATAATGTTTGTTTATAGGCTGTCTGCGAAAAATTGGTGAATTGTACCAAGAAATATATCAGCAGTTGTCCGACATTTATTTCAATTTTGACCCAATACATTGGTCGCATCGATGCCAATGCAATGTTTGGACAGAAGAAGTACAGCGGAGAGCCAATTGAGCTCCAAGATGGATTGATAAATGTTGCTCCTCTTGGAACCATTACGTCTACAAACTTTAGTGCACATCCCAGCAATGCAAGTTTTTCTATTCAAGTTTAATTCAAATTTTTTCATTTAATTTTTGGGTCATGAAAATAATATTTCCCTTAAAACCCCTAAAAAATCAATTTAAATAATACAATCTTTGATAATATTCAGTTATAATACCTAATAATAATTACTTAGCACCCAGCATAATAATCACTTTATATGACTTGTCTGTAGGTTTTGCTCCAAGCGACACCACCCCATCGGCGTGCCCGGACTCCAGTTTGGAGTTATCACTTTTTCCCGGAGGAGAGCTTCCTTGAACTTGTCATAACCCTTCCATGTGCGATTCTCCTTCGAGAAATTCAAATTGTCCCACACATGACCTCTTTATCAAGTAAGTTTCATTAATTGGTTTGAATTCACGCGTCAGGTTTGCTTTGTTAATTGTTTGAATGCGTGCAATGTACGCGTTTTTTATATATTGAACTTGTAGCAATCCCCTCGGCTGTGATGATAGAAATCTCCAGAGAAAGGAGTTCGTGGACCTTACCAATGTCTACGCCTCTAAATTGCGGAGGATTGTCCAATATTTCTATTCAGTTATCCCAGCCCGAAGTTGCTCAAACAGTATTACTCAGGCTTTTTAAACCAAAAGACTCGAACAATTTGGGATTGTCTCAAATTAGACTCTTAGGATCTACCACATTTAGCGAAGCAGCTTTGCAGGGAATGTCATCATCTGCAAATAATCGATCATTGGAATCTAGGTATGTATGCATTGATTTACATTTACGATTTACATCTCTTATTTCATTCAGGATTTATCACATCTTAACGGAATTGTGTTTTACTTTTTAGTTCGAACTGGATGTACATTTTAGAACGATCCGTCACGCTAGCTGAAGGAAATAGCCAGCTTTACAAGAAAATCATAGATACTGCTGTAAATATTCCAGAAATGGTGGAGTCGTGTTACTCTGCTTTAGTAGCTCCAGTAGCGTCGGGAAAATCCACCGATGTGTCTTTATCTCATGTGTCTTCCGTTCTCTTTCATTTCGGGAAGTATCATAAAGATGTCAGTGAAATGCTTATCAATGCGCTTATTGGCCCAGTTCAAGTTGGATTGTCTCATGGCGTGTCAGCAAGCTCCAACACTGAAGGCTCTGGAAGCTTAACACAACTGAACACGGTTGTTGAATTATTGAACAAGATGTGTCGTATTCCCGACTATAATAACCTAGTGACTGTAATAAGATGGCTGGAGAATTGTGCTGACGAAGCACTTTCCGTAAGTATACTTTTGATTTTTGAATTTGAAGTAAATTATAAGCAGAAGATTGACCAATTTTTATTGTTTATGGCAATTGTGAATTAAATTGGATTCTATTCTATTTTAGAACACTTCAAGTTTTAGAGCCAGCGGAGCTGTTCCAGAGTACATTCAAGCTATATCCGCGGCCCTTTGGAGTGTTGCGGCGGCCGGCAGAACGGATTTAACCAAAATTGCTACTCCCTATTTATTAAAGTAAGTATGAATTGTTCTTGTTTCTGCTTGTTTTATATTTATCCGTTAAAAGTAGCTTCTCATTAACTTATGTCTTGTTTGAATTTTAGGAAGCTTTACAACTGGTCTTTGAAGCTGGAACCCAAGTCAGAATTGAAAAGTATTGTAGACAACATGATTTTGTCTGTCTGTTACTGTCAACCATGGCTCTTTGTGTATCTCATGTATAGCATGAATCTCGTCAAATTATCAGAAGGAATCGGTTGGTTAACAAACGTTTGATAATGAGCGTTCATGAGTTTTTCATTCTTATGTATTATGACTTCATTTAATGATATGTTATAACGTTTTTGCTCAATCAGATCTCAGTGGCAGTTGCTTCACTGACTCTCTTCAACAATGGTATGATGAAGGAAGTGTCTGGGGTCGTGTTGAAGTGAAAGACATTCAATGCTTGAGACAGGAAATTCATCCTGGCATTTTGATGACGCTTGGACGAGCTGCTCAATCACCAGCTGCTGCGAATAATTTGAAAAACTCCTCTCTGCTTGAATATTTCAACTCGGCAATCATGGGTGAGGGTCTATAATTATCCTTTATTGTTTAATTGCTTTTTGTGTATTTTTTGTAGTAAAATAAAATGTTAACTTTATTACTTTGTGTAGATTTCTGGAAGTTTTACAACAACAAGGCTTGGAATGTCATAGACCCAGAAAAGGGTACTGAAGTGGCAATTATTTCGTCTACTCAACTTGTTGGTATCCTTGAGTTTTATGGAGTTTTGTGCAAAGTCAATGATTTCAAGAGATGGTTTGGCGGCGATGGTGCCAGATTTTGGCTTCCTATTTTGACCTTATTGTCCACTTTACCTGGCAGTTTAAAGTCTTCCTATTTTGGAACTTATTTGTATGATATTGAGTCGACTGTGATAAACTTTTTGGCCAAGTGCTGTTGGACGCATCCCGAAAATCAGAAGAAAATTGCATCATGCCTACGAGAAATTATATTGAAGCAAAAAGCGTCTCCACACAGTAAGCATATTGTTGTGTACAATCCATTTTTATATTTTTGTTTTTTTGTTATTTGACGACCAATTTTTAATCAATTAAATTAATTCATCGCAGAAGCTGTCTTTTTGCACTCGATGTCATCCTTTTGCCGACGATTGTTAATTCAGCTTCTCCTTGAAAATGAAAAGATCCTAGTTCACGTGAAAAGTGACAGCAAACTTTCACTCAAAGTTCCTTCCACAACATTGCCTCTTAAAGATAGACATCCCAGGTAAATTAATAGTAAAATTATATATTGATAACTCTGTATTGATTTTGCTTAGGCTTAGTCAAGAAACTATCTAATGATCAATCTTTCCAATTCCAATCCTTATCACAGTATGGGTGTTTCTGGAGGTGACCGTGTATTCTGTACAAGTGCTCATTCGAATGCCTATGATATGCTCCGGCAAATTGGTAAGTTTCCACTTTCTATTGACCATGATTATGTGCTTGATATGGTATTTAATCTATAGTGGGTGTATTATTATTATTTTGTTTTTAGAACCAATTGGCATGAAACTGGATAAGCATGGGTATGCCACCGAAGCTAACCGTCCTCTCGTCATTAAGAAAGATGGGCTTGTTGAAACCGGATTAGACATAATTGAACAAATGTTTGGAGCAGTAGGGAAAGATAAACGGACACTGGCAGATCAAAAGCGCCTAATTAAAACTGCTTCAAAAAAGCTGAAGCCCGATAGTTTGATTGAGGGAGGTGGACGTACTACAAATGAAAACTCTGAAGCAAGGAATAAGGGACCCAAGCTGGTTTTCGAACTTGAAGAATATCCCGATGTTAAAGTCCCGTTACAACTTTCGGTTAGTAAACTTTTATCTGCTGTCCAAAATCGGGCTCCATTCCTAGACGTACTAGTTTTCACACTAAGAACAGAGGTAAAAGTTACCTCCCCCAACACCGAGTTGTCGCCGTCAACCTCCACCTCACACTTTGTTCCTAATCCTGAAAACTATTCTCCTCTTGTACCTCCTGGAGGAAGTAAAGAACTTGCTAGGCTCCGAACCACCACAAGACAAAGAATTCCTGACATATTCAACGTAACTGCTGTACCGTCCACAATCGAAGTATTCAGTAGGATGGGTGGGCTGGGCTTGTTAGCAAAACATTTGCCCGTCGTATACCCCGACACTCTTCGTCAAATTGCAGTCGGGACACGAGTGCCTGGTCCAGTTGGTGCTGTTCTTGGTATTGATAAAGATAGCCCCGTTACAATTCAACATGATCCAGATTGGGTGAAGATCGAAAGTGCTGATGACTTTTACGATGACATGATGGAAAGTATCGTGGCCACCTCAACACCAATCCATAAGAAGAAGGCGGCGCTGAGACATTTAAATCAAACAACTGGAATACCACCACATTCCATGGCTGCTTTCGGACTGTTCCTTAGTCTTCCAAGGTTTTCTGAAGTGCTTTTAGGAGAAAGGATTGGTGCACAATGTATGCTGAGACTGGTTATGGGCGTCACTGACGACGCAGATGGAAGTACGTCCACATTTTACATTATTCTTGTAGTTATATAGCAGCTGTGATGTGATGGGATTTAATTTAATTTTCCTAACTTCCTTTTATAATCAAATCTTTCTTTTATGTACAGATGATATCTTTGGGACACCTGTAGCAAAGAGTTTACCAACTCTGCCATTCCAAGTTCTTCGGTGCTTGTTGGAAGTTTTACCCCTTTCAACTGAAGATGGTCGTCATCTTCGTCGTGCAATGGTGGAGTATAAAGCTATCCATTTCATCCTTGCTTGCTTAGCAGTTTTTACTCATCAAAACTGTGATCCATCATTGGTGCCTGGATTGCAACACGAGGTTCGCAATTACTTAAAACTTAGTTAGTTAAAATAATTATCGCATTTGTTTTGTTACCCGCGACTAAATTTATTGTTCCATTTTATTTTAGCTTGTTATTGCCGCAACGAAAGCACAGGGAGGTTATGAGAAGAACAGCAAGTCTGATGACAAATCTCATGTTTATTGGGCGAAAGGAACAGGATTTGGCACCGGCTCTACAGCACAAAGTTGGGATGTTGAGTTGGCAATGCAGAAAAAGCGTGCGGAAGAAGAAAATGTTACCTGTTTACTTCATGTTCTCTCCAGCTACATAAATCCTCAAGTTACAAAGTCAGCCTTAGAAGAGTCTTCAAAATCAATGGATTTGTCACCATCTGTAGCAGCTCCATCTGGAGAATCGTCTGCTTTAGAAGAAGATGCCATTTTCCCAACAGAAATCAGCAACCTCTTAAAAAATTCGTGTCTATTCTCTTCCATAGCTGGCTACTTGAGGAACGATTCTGTTTTAGATATGGCCAGACATGTGCCACTTTACAAATCCGTACTCTTATTCCTCCGGTCACTTGTTTCAAACTCCCAGCTTCTGCACCTGCTTGCACCATGGCAGAAAAGATCAAGTACTAGCGAAGACCAATCTATCTCCGCTCTCCTAGTTAAAATGAAAGACGTAGTCGATAATTACGCGAGGCGTTTAAATGTGAATACCAAAGGAAAGTCGAAAACTTCAAAACCATCAAAACTTGAAGATTTGGAAGATGAAGGATTAGCAGTTCTCATCCCTGATATTCAGTCGACTGCTTTGCAAGTGGAGGTAAAATCTTTGAAATCTTAAACATTGTTAAAAAGTATTGGGTATTATTTGATTAGAAAATAAATTTGTAACGTATTTACGATTCCAGAGAGCCGTAGCTGAGCTGATTAAAAGACAGGGCCCACAGGATGTGGAAATGGGAGAAGATGGAGGTGAAAGTGGCATTGCCTTAACACCAAAGACTGCAGAAGAACGATACATTGAGGAAATGAAAAAGTTACAGTTTGGTAAGTACCTAATTTTGCGATTTTGCTTGTCACTGCTAATTATTGTTAACTAAAATGCAAGCAAGCAATAAATTAATTTGATTTTCCCAATTCACTTCTAATTTTGCAGCGTTTTTTGAAATGATTACGGAAGAAGAAGATGGTGGCGGAATCCGCTTCACTGTACCATACCACTATGACTCAAATGTCCGAACAAACTGGGGCCGCTCGTTGTCCAGCTTATTACCGGTTAGTTTCTTATTAGAAACGTAATTTTGTAGGTTGCAAAATTAAACGAATGGCCCAACTACCGTGATATTAACGACTCAATGTGTTTTTTTGTATTTCAGGTTTTAGTTGCCATTCAATCATTAATCTTAAATGCCGAGCCGTACTTTAATGAGCCTGGCTATGAAAAGTCAAGAGGAACTGATGCGGGAGAAAGGAGCTCGAGGGAGTATAATGCAGGAATTGAAATTGCAACTGTGGAATGGGCAATGTTGGATCAAATCAGAAATCCTTCTCCCTGCTTTAAAGAGGTAAGTGTCGAAGTGGGATATTCATTGTGTCAATATCATAATAATGAATTAAATTGTCCAGGTATTAACTTTAGAAATATTTGTTTGATGATTCTAGATAATTCAGAAACATTTTTGGATGAAGAGAAACGAAATTATTGCACAATGCGAGAAATGGCTGGACGATCTGGTGATCACCTGTAAAAATGATAAAAGGGCCGGCAAAAATGTCACTGGTGGTGCTGACGCCGTCACAGTTTTCAAGGTTGGTATCATTTCTCAATATCAGTTCAGCAGATATTTTTATCTTCCTATCAATTTATGTCAATACAGGTCACAGAGGTACATAATATAATTTTTATATTTTGTTTTTCGCAGAATAATTTAACATTGTTGAAGAAGGAGTTGATGAATTTAAAACCACCAGAAGGTTTGGAGAACTTTGGGGATTTATCGCAAAACAAGAGTCCGCCTGACGAGCCTATGAATACTTCAATGTCGGATGGGAGTGGTGATCTTATCCTTTTAAATTCCCCGGAAGCATCAGGATCAGGAAACAATGCTGGAATTGGAGTGCTTGCTCAGGCTATTGTACCGGAACCCTCTTCCAGTACTAGCAACCCTCTTGCACTTATATTCGGGAATGCAACCAATAACATTATGAATTCAGTGAATGCTACAGGTGGAGACGTTGATGCGTCTTTTATACAAGACCTTCTTCATTCGTCGCAGATTCCTAATAATGCTGGTGGTAGTAGTGGAGCTTCGAAACCTCCTCAGATGAGCGTGCTAGAAGAATACCCAATGGAAGAAGATGACAAGGTGCCAATGGATATGTGATCCATTTTATGAATTTGTTTGTATTTTTCTCTGTACCTTAACCTTTTTAGAATACAGAATAATATATCTAGATAAAATTATTATGGAAGATCAACAGCAACAGAGAGATGTAATATTGAAAAAAGTATTTTAAGTACCTTTGTAACATTGCGTATTATACATAAGTCGATGATGTATTGATCACTATTATGATGGCTGATGATTTTTTGGGGTATTCGGAGAATGTCGTAGTAAATTAATTTATTGCTTTTTTAGCCAAAAGAATGCGTTGAAAGTAATGATTTTTGATTTAGTATAACAAACGATCCTTTTTTATTTCCTATAGCTTAGCTTAAAACTATTCTCATATGTATTACTAACTTTTAACCTTTATTTTCGAATATTCATAGGTATTCATATTTATTCTTGAAAATTAAAATTGATCAGAAAGAAGTTGTTGAGTTCAAGTGTCGTTAGGTTAGGTTAGCTAACTGAACCTCTGCCGCTAGGTCAATTTAAGAAATAATTTATCAGTATCTAACTTTCATATAACGTCATGTTGTAAGTTTGGTTAAAATCTTTTGTTATATGATATCTTTAAAGATGAAATTCTGCATGAATGAACAGTTGAACTACAATAATTAATGAATACAAATTACAATGATTTTTACCGTGTGAAACCATCTAAATTATCATTTCATCTTTGCTCTTTAGCACTTCAATGCCTTGTGTTAAAGATAAGAATAACGACTGCTTATACTAAAAAGGTAGGTATTTAAGCAAAAAGATTTCGAATGATTTGTTACGTAAAGGTTATTATTATATTCTGCAACATTATACTGAAAAGGTGATGATCTAAATGTATTTCGCGAAGTTTAATTAATTAATTAGTTTACTAGTGTATTATTAAAGACATATTATTTAGAGTAGATTTCCATATGTTCTAAGATGATCTACGGTGTTTTATTTAATCGAAATAATAATTCGAAGATTACTTATATCTGAAAATTAATAAATTCTATATATTATATAACAAAACCAGATATTACGACCATTCGTTATTCATTTTCATATTGGCTTTCCAAATTATCAAACGACCTATTTCTAAATTGAGTTGAAAGTTCTTCATCTCTATTCTCCTTCGACATTTTCATGGGAAAGCCTTCGCCAGCCCCTTTGTTGTAGGATGGGGAGGAGGACATCGACATGCTTTCACCATGAGTATAGCCTTTGTTAGAGATGAAGGAACGGTTTCTTTTTCTTTCCGTTTCGTTATTGGTTGTTATTACCATTAGTCCTTTCCTTTGTTCTTCGCTGATAATGCGCTGATGTTGTTGATCTTGATTATAACGGATTCCATAATATAATGGACTTGTGGTCCTCCTGACGCTGCTGCGGCTGCGACTGCTGCTAATATTGAAGAACCTTTTTAAGCACTTTGAAATGCAAGCGAGATCATATTGATTGGACAGCAGGACTGGGGTGGAAAGTTCTTGTTCCAATGATTTCTGAAGAGATACCAATCCCATGACTTGTTCATAGTTGCCCGTGTCCTTCAGCCATTTCTTGAAGCGTAGTAATGTAATTTTGTAAATCAAATCGAGATATTCTCCCGAAAATTGTTTGGAGGGGGAAATCAATCGCGTTTGAACTTCCTTTTTAACTTTCTCTAAGGCCTTTGTTGTAGAATTGAGCTGACGCTGGTACTGCCCCGGTAAGCATCCACTTGGGATGGAGGAGTTGAATGGGGAAGAAAGGGAATTTTCCGTTGTTCCATCTTCATTATTCATCATTGACTTTGACTTGAAAGGAAATGGTGTAAGCTTAAATTGTTCTGCTCTGAGAATCACTACATTTGAATCGCTTCCGGAATAATAATGGGGAAAACCATCGGATGATAATTCTATGGGCTTGTTCCATTTCTGAATCTTGGAAGAAAAACCACCACTTCTCATGTGGCTCGGTAAATCAGGATAGAAAGTATTATATGGGGCTAATTGAATTTGGTGATTCTTATTCCCACAGATTATAGGGGAAGTTGGAGTTAGCAAATGGAAGGTACTTGAAGTTGTGTCATTAATAATGAAAAGTCGTCCCACTCCACTCAAAGTTATGTTCGAGCAGTCCATGACTTTTACCACTTTTGTTGCAACGCCAATGTTGAGGATGAGACCGTAACATTTTTGAATGAGGATCATGTTGTAAACTCCTGGAATGTAAATGTTGGAATCGACGCAACGATAAATTTTTAAGGAAGAGAGAGGCTCCAAAGTGTCAAGTAAGAGAGTCTGTTTTGTCACGTTAGAAATCAGTGTCCATCTACAAATAAAACGATTGGATTGCTCTTAGGTATTATTTGCTTCTCTTCAATTATTTCTTCAAAATTGAGATTTTTAAATATTTATTTGGAGGAACCTACGCTTTTGGATGACTCTGTGTGTTCCAGTAAATTTTATTCCTTTTGAAAATCTCTTCGCTCAAGTTTCCAATGTTTTCTTTAACATCTCCGGTTCTGCTTTCACCATTATCGCCAGAGCAAATCCCAGTCATTAGTGGAATGGGTACTTGAGGAATCGTGACACTTGAGGGACCCCATGGATTTACTGTTAAGTTTGACATAAGCCATTTAATAAGTCTTTCCTTATCAACGAACATGTAGGTTTTATTGAAGTCTAGTCTCGAGGCAATATCCGGTAGCCCTAAGCATTCGTCCAACCACTTAAATTCACGGTTATGTGCAATACTAGCCGCTCCAATTATTAAGCTCAATGCGCGAACAACTGCAACTGGAACACGATCATTGTTTTCCTCCTCATTTGCTTCATTAACACCCGACCGATGATGATTTCTTCGTTTCTTTTCCATTAAGTTATCAGAATTCACGAAGGCATCTCGTTTTCCATGCACGATCATGAGAAAGTCGATTATATCCTTCAAATTTGCTGTAAGAAACTCTGCATGCCGTTGTTCCGGAGTAACGGTACAATTTACTGTTGTTGCTGCTGCATTATTTCCGCTTCCGTTAGGAAGATGAGGTTGTTGCTGATCGTTTTCTAAAAACGTCGGCCATGATTCATTTCCTGCTGCGTGGGACATCATTGAAAATTTCTTGTGGAGACGGAGAAAATGTTGAATGTAAAGGAATAGAAGAAATTGCAACGTATCCGCTTTAAATTCATCATTTGCATCATATCCTTGATTAAGCATCTTGTAAAATTTAACATCCCGGCTTTCCTCCAAGCTCTCGTCATCATCATTGTTCCCAGCTGAGTTGTCTTCTTTGCATAATGTCCAGTCTGTGCTTGGTCGGGAGACAATGTCAAAGACTCTGAAGTAAGCGGTACATAGTTCGGTGTTTGCTAATTGTATTTTGTACTTGCAGATATGAAAAAACTGGTTGAGTGAAAGTTGCGGGAAATGGCCAGGTTTATCCCTACAATATTCAGCGATTTTACGGAGAACATTTATCCCAATTTTTGGACATGGCAGAGGAGACAATATTCCAAAGTCGAAGGGCTCATTCTTCGCCCAAATGATGATTTTCGGGGAACTTTCAATGGGAGACTGTCGTGGTGTAGAAAGTTTGATATTATTATCCCTACTGCTGTTGTGACTTTTGCCATGATAAGATCTTGAGAACCTCTGGTGCTGCTGCGGACGCTCTGTACTGACATTGACATTTGAATTTATATCTACTTCCTCTTCCAAATCAGGGCGAGGGGTTCCTGGATGAGGTCGATTATTATAATCCTTTTTCCGGTATTGGGAATAATGCATGATAATTAATTAATTGTCCTCCTGCTGACGAAACGGGGCAACGTAATACAGGGATGGATATATTATTGTACATGAATGGATTAAATGATGCGGAAAGGAAATGGAAAGCTGTCTTTCATGCAAGCAGGACGGTGGCTGTTGACTGTACTTCTACTAATTGTAACTCGTGCAAGTAAATTGTATGGTTGGTTAATAAAAAATGTTTCATCTTGCCCCAAACCGTTTCTCTTCGGCTTATATGAAGCTAAATACAATTACGTCGATAAGTTGAAAGTCTCCATGTGAATTTGACAGGCAAAGGTAACTTCGTTTGAGGTAACTCTTTTACCTTTTTGTACACGTTTTGGCAGCAGTATTCATTTTCTTTGAAGCTATTTTTGTTCCGCTTTTGTTTGTTTTGTGTTCATGCAGTAGTCCTTGTTGAAGCGAAAACGAAGCAATTAAATATTCCATACTCTTTTGGATCCTTCCTCCTGTTATGGGTCATAATATAATAACAAGTTTACTTTTAAAAAATTGAAAGTTTGTGGAAGAGAATCTCTCTCTGACATGCAGGATGAAGATGAATCAATGGCGACGACTGTAATTAAGCATTAGCCATTAGGTAACAAAAATATCAATTACGCAGAGCATGGGTGTGTTTTAGACAAAACAAAAATAAAAAGTTAGTAAGGTCATAGATCAGAGGATGCGATGTCATCATCAACCATCAAAAACTATATATCCAGACATGAATGAAGTCCGTTGATTTAGATAAGTTTAAGTGCATTTAGTATAAAGATGAAAAAATGTTTGGTTTATGACACAGTGGAAGCGAAACAATCTGAGAATCGGACAATCATAAATGAAAAAGGAAATGGCAAGTGCCGAGCGGAGTCGTAGAAAGCGAATAAAATTTTCTTGTCCAAATTGCGTGATGGTCATTTATTCATCTGATCACTTGCAAAGAAAGAATCATTCTTCTTATTATGTAAAATCGATGAAAACTTAATGCTTTATAAGATTTTCATTATTGCAAAATAATCCTCCCTGTTATTTGTTTCCTGCTGCCCCAAACATTCTTGTTTGCTTTGCTTGCTTTTTTAGAATGAAATGTGTCGTACGTAATTAATATTTAATGTATCCAAAAGACTAACCGAAAGCAAAGTATATGATGAACCTCATCATTGCTAAACCTAAAGTTTTGCACGCGTACTATTTATAGCAAAACGGTTTATATAACGAATCATTTTTAGACCGAGAGCACGTTTCTATTCTCATTCTTTCATCAATTCTCATTCATCATCAACTCAAGTGCAAAATCTGATTTTGTTGGGTGATTTACCAGCTTTCTTTATTTAGCAGTTTGGTTTTTTGGCTGAATTCCCTACATGAACATTTCTTGTCCAATTCATATCTCTTTGGCTTCCCTTCGGTTTACTTTGCTGCTTTTCTATGTAGTATATTATAATATTAACATTGCAAATTAGTCGTACTAAAAAAAAGTCGTACTTGCCATTGCCACAGTGCATCATCATGTAATAAAGCATCAGAAATCAGAATTCTCTTTTTACTTTGCTGTTGCTCGCAGTCGCAATATAAACGCTTTATTTGCAATGTCAAAAGTTATGAAGATATTACTAATATACACCAATAACACAAGTCACTCACAAGAGCATGTGAATGAGCAAGGAGCATGTACAATTGCACAACCACGAACACATTTCTATTTTCTGTTGCGTGGTTGAAGGTGGAATTGGAATGGAATATTATTATGAATTCTGTACTCTTGCAACAAAAAGCGAAGAAGTAATCTTTTCATAGAAAATCTTTGTATCTAGACCTGTGTGTGGCAAAGTCGCAAATCTCTTCCATGCATCGACATCGGCTACTTGTGTAACCCTTTTCAGTTTTTTTGGTATCATCATCATCACATATACTATCCTCAAGCAACAAAGTCCTGACAAATACAAACCTCTAACTCTGGATAAAAGAATCGTTTCGTTACTTTTTTATCATAGAAAAGCACAGTAAAGCAAAAAGGTTTTCCCATGCATCAATCCTGTTTCTCACATCACATATCCGCATCCTTCCTTTTTTCCTTCCATAAAATACCCTTTTGTATCCAAATCCAAAATACTTTTGTAATTCTCTAATCAAGTTTGTTGTAAAATTGTAACCAACACCATGAGAAAATATCCTTCCCATGCATAAAATCCTTTACTTTGCTGCTCAAATGCTCAGCTCGTGTATTAATGAAATCATGAAAAGTGCCAAATTATCATAGAGAAAATACATAAATACAAACAGTCGAGCCAGGTAAACTCTGCTAAAGTTCTATGAAACAGCCAACAACTGACTCTTTCTAGCTCTCGGATTTGCTGTGTGGATCATTTTCAGTAGCATTATCATCATCATCATAGAGGGTAAAAATGAGAAAAGGGATCTACTATGTACTACTACTTCACTATCATCACTTCACTATTTGATATTTCTCGTCTTCTCTCCGAAAAACGGCAAAGAGCCTTTGAGAGACCGTGTGATGATTACATGTTACATGCTTTTAGGTTAAGTTTTTTGCTGTTGTTGTCTTGTTGTGCTGTAGCTAGTAGCTGCTGTTCTGTGAGTGAGACTGATTGTGAGTAAAGTGTATTTAGTTTAGTACTAGTCTGCTTGAGTACATCAAGAAAGAACAGACGGACTGAGAGCACAAGGCAGGCAAATAAGCATTGAAATTTTTTATCTCCTCCGGCTTACTCTCTTCTCTTGTATAATCATAACAATATCGTTTTCGTTTTTTGGATTGGACTCTATTCTTATACGGTTTTGGCTCGCACATCCAATTTTTTCTCTATTTTATAATATTTTAAGTCCAACTTATGAGAAGAAACGAAAGAGCTCAGAGAAATTCTTCCTTGGGAAAGATAAATGTTTTTAAAAAGGAATATAATTAAGTAACATCTAACCATCTCGCAAAGTTACGTAATTATAGGGAAAAGGGAACATCATTTGACGTAAGTGCTGCTGTTATTGCTTTCTCGTACTTAAGTATTTTTAATGTAAATGGTAAACAATGAAATGAAGTGTGTATATGTGTAGTAGATCTGTAGATGTAGGGATGAAGGGATCTCTCTGGCTGGGATATGATCTGATTGTTATTATGTAACTTGTCCTATGCTTTTGCTGGGTACTGCATTTTGCATTGTTGATGATTGTTGATGGAATGATGTTCAGACAAGAGATATGACTGTGATGATCATCAAGGGAAGAAGGGATAAAGAATCTACAATGAAGGGTATATTTTTATTAGGGTGAACATGAAGGGTTTAGCACTGGAGAACTAGAGTAAAGTGCATTGTTGTTTTTGTTTTTACACCGAATGATCCAACCATAAAGTACGTAAAACGATTGTTGTGAGTTATATTTTTATAGTAGTATACTCTATACTGCAGAAAATGATCCAGCAAAACCCTTTTTGTTGATCAATAGATCTTCTATTGTTGACATCCTGCTTTTGTGTCAATGTTATTAGTTGTTGAGTAAAAGTTTGTGTTGTTATTTAGTGCTCAGCAAAAATTATTAATGCACGTGAGCAGGCTGCATTTAAAGTGTTTTGTAGTGGAACATTACTACATTCAACATTAATTGCTCATTTGGTGCGGTGAAGTATTTTAGATATTAGATAAAGATTTTGATTAAGTGGATAATGTTAATGTTGTTATTGTTCACAGGCAAATATTCTGTGGTAATTGTTAAGTTAATAACGGAGAAAGTGGGTCCTCTTTGTGAGTAAATGTTCCTTTTTATTCTTTTAGGTTTGATTGAAAGCATTGAGAAGAAAGATTTTTTGTTGGTGAAGTGAAGTTTTAAAACGTTATAAAACTGGATAAAATAAGCTCACGCCGTTGGTCCTCACTCTCATCAATCATGGATTTGAGCCCGGATGTCATCACGGAGGTAGAAATCCAGCCCCAAATGGAGGAAGTTGAAATCGAGACTTTGGACGACCACGACACGATAGAGATCGCTGTGGAGGATGAGGATGTTGACGGATTGGATGATGATTTACTTGAGGGACAGGAAGAAATTGTGGGATATGATGACCCAAATATGGCTTTGGTGTCTGACGCTGGACTTCTAATCGACTCTGATGACCCTCCAGGTCCATCTCATTCTTCCAGTTATCGGTCATCCTCCCACCATCATCTCTTCTCATCCAGCGTCTCTAATGCAAACAACAACAATAATAAGAAACTTAGGAGAATTTTGCCTGGGGGACCAGGTTTAAGCAATAACAATAGGAGAAGAATACGAGAATACGACCCCAATCTACAACAATCCTTTGGAGGAAATGGTCCACAGAAGAAAAAGTGGGAACCGAAACAAGTGCAAATTAGGACGTTGGAAGGAGAGTTTTCTGTAACGATGTGGGCATCAGGAAACGACGATGGTAAAAGACTGAAAATAACTTCGAAGTTTGTTCTGTTTGGTTACCAATAAATTGCAAACAGTAGTGTTAACTAAAGTTAACTTGTTTCCTTTACATTTTGATGCAGTTGAGCCTATGGTGTCGGTAAAGCAAGAACTTGGAGACGAATGTAATGAAGAGCAAGGAAATGTTGATCAGGACCCAGATTACACGGAATATATGACCGGAAGAAAGATCCCTCCTCAAGGAATACCAGGCTTGGACTTATCCGATCCTAAGCAGCTTGCAGAATTTGCCCGGTTAAAGCCTAAGAAAGCCTCCGATGACGTAGCACGAACGATTGCATGCCCTCATAAGGTAATACCCTACAAAACACTTTTGTTTTCAGTTAATATTTTTACGATTTGTAGAACAAACGTGTAACATGTTCCGCTTTTGCTAATTGCAGGGATGCACAAAAATGTTCAGGGATAATTCTGCAATGAGAAAACATTTGCACACGCATGGTCCAAGGGTTCATGTATGCGCTGAGTGTGGAAAAGCATTTGTCGAGAGCTCAAAACTTAAGAGACATCAGTTGGTTCATACTGGTGAAAAACCCTTCCAGGTAAAATTGACTTTTGCAAAATGAATTACCTGGAGCCAAGTAATTTTGAACCAAGAAACAAGAAACATTTTTATTCATGTCTTTATTTTTTTCTTTCCAGTGCACTTTTGAAGGATGTGGGAAACGGTTCTCGTTAGATTTCAATTTAAGAACTCACGTTCGGATTCACACCGGTGACCGACCGTATGTGTGCCCTTTTGACGGATGCAACAAAAAATTTGCCCAGTCCACTAATCTTAAGTCTCATATTTTAACTCATGCAAAGGCAAAGTAAGCGAAAGTTGAAGAGAAAGCAATATTGAAATTGATTACCTATTGAATATTGAGCCTTTCTATCAGAGAAGTCAGTAG
This sequence comes from Lepidocyrtus cf. sotoi NNG-2020, assembly GCA_027744475.1. Taxonomy (NCBI): domain Eukaryota; kingdom Metazoa; phylum Arthropoda; class Collembola; order Entomobryomorpha; family Entomobryidae; genus Lepidocyrtus; species Lepidocyrtus cf. sotoi NNG-2020. The sequence goes on from JAHZNJ010003494.1 coordinate 18,097, forward strand.
TCTTTTATCACTTGTAACTAAGCATACTAATCTTTTTTTTTGCAGATCTAGAAACAATTTCATGCGGCAGATCCAAAGTATGCCAAATGACCCATTAGGAGAACATCAATACGTTCAACTGGAAGTAGGAGCTGATGATCAACAGATCATTGTTTACACGGACTGATCACCAGAGACCTTCTAATTACTACTATAAATTGTACTAGTAAGAAAGAAAATTATTACGAATATAATAATAATGACACTTAAAAAGCAAATACATGAAAGTTTAAAATAGTAGAATCGTTTTTAAGAAGTTCTATTTAATTTGCAGCAAGTATGTAGTAGAAAGAACAAAGAAGTCTTGAAAACAGGAAAATGCGTAGTTGTGTTATTAATATCGTGTAGAACAGAAAAAAGAGAAAGTGAAATTGAATTTCTTCCGTACGCTTTTCTCTCATAATAATAATTTCAAGAGTACGTAACAAAGACGGTGTCGTGTGTATACGTAACTGCGTAAATCTGCGATAGACAAATGTAAATGTTGAATAATTTTATTTAGTTAAATGATTAAGCTCATTATGAATCAGTTTAAAATACTACTAGTATCTTGTCAGTAAATAATCAAATATGTAATTTAAATTGACATTTGAATCAAAGTCGCCACGGACAGTCATTATTGATGAATCGTTAATTATCATTTGTTTTAGAATTTGTCATTAAATGTCGCTCGCTCTGTCATCCTAATCTGCGTAAACTAAGAAATAGATTGTACCTTATTTTCATTAATCCTTGAGCAAAAAACTGAATCAATATTGATGCGATGATGATAAGAATAATTAATTATCTTTATTTAATTTACTGGATGATAAAACTACATACTTGAATCGTTATTTTGTAGTCTTTTTGTAGTTGCTTTGTTGTAGTCGCACAGTACGTTCTACGTACACCTTCGTAGTTCTCATTTAACTATTAATATTAGTTACAATGAATAATTTTCATCAAGATGCCTTTTATTGGGGAGGAGAGGGGGAGGGAGGGGGAGTGAAAAGTGAAAATTTCAAAGAGAAACGAATAACTTGCCATTTGCAATATATAAAACAAAACAATGTTGACATTTTTAATTATCGTTGAAATATATTGTAAAACATTTAATTGTATTCAGCAGAAGCTGAGCTATCTAGCATAATAGCTTAAAATATTATAATTATTATAAATCTATTTAATAACAACTGAACTAACAAATCAAAACACAAGCAAATGCTGACAGTTTATTAAGTCATCATGTAAGTTAATTATTAATTGTTATCCGGTATAAAGAATATAGTGGAAAAGGGGTCCAGGCATAATAACTATTTTAAAAAAAGCTATACAGTTGGAACTGCCAGTAATATCTAAAATATATTAATATATATAGGTGTATATATATTATACGTTTGAAACCAATGTCTAATAATAATTTATCGTGTCACTTGAAATAGTTGAAATATTCAATAACTACACTTCTTCTTGGAAGGAAACAAAACAAACAATGTTCAATTTTCTGAAGATTCTCCAAAAATAACATTTAATACTAATTAAAAAAATATTCTATCACCATTCAGTGGTCTTTTAACAGATTCAGTTGAGAAACTATATATTTCTTGTTAATTAACTGTTTACCTTTAGTTTTAGCAAAGTGGAAGGATGAAGAAACAGTCTCAATATTTGTAGGGAATAATTTAGCAATTAATAATATTATGCCAAGCCGTTGCGCAGAGCAGAAATTCTGACTCTTCCTCTGAAATATTTTAACTTTAATAGTATTAATGTAGATTATTTTTCTGTTTAACTTCAGCTTTGATTAATGGGTTTGGCATTAATTTGCTATTTGACGATTGAATTATGATGTGTGTTGTAGTAAACCAGAAATAGAATCGAAAAGAAAGCAAGTCCTATAACGTATAACGTAAGTCTAGAAGAGAAATCTAAAAAAATTTACGTAGATTTATTTGAAAGATTTTTGTTGTGTTTGTAAGAACGGAAATAGTAAAAAGTTAGGAAATGGAAATAATGTGATTTTAGATTATTGATGAGAATTGAAGGATGGTCTCGAAAAGGTACACATTTATTTTGCTGCGAACCACGCAGTGAATAAAATACAAAGAAGAATTTTAGGGAAAAATTGACTAATTAAAGCATTGAGAGAAGGAGAGAAAACTATTTGTAGAATATTCTGTATAAAAAATATATCGTAGTGGTAGTTTAAATTTTAAAAATAAAAACCTGTGTTTATATAGTTTGTGTTATATTCTGTATACCTTCAAAATATTCTTTCAAAGCCTTAAAAACTGAAAACGGAATAATTTTAGAAAAAAACGATGTTGTAATAATTTAATAATAATGATTCATGTATGAGAAGGAGGCATAATAGTTATAATAACAGAGAAAATATTTTAATTAAAAATAGAATCTAATCTAAAGCATTTAAAAAAGAAGGATAACTATGCATTTAAACAACTTTTCAACAGTTTTTGTTGCGATTCCTAAAAATTAAGTAATAAATCGATATAATTTTTAAATGAAGATTATGACACTGAGCTCACAACAATTTAATTTAAATGTTATAAATCTTGTACACCTTATACACTGTAGCAGAAATCATTTAATGTATTACTTCGTTCGAGCGCTGTATTTCAATTGAAATTAAAAGTCAATTTTCCAAGAAGTGGGATTTGTATGCAGGTAAAATGTACATTTACGACTTACGAAATTGTCCGGTCTTATTAAAATTGATCCTAAATAAAAACCAATTCGTTTATTGCGTGTAAATTGTCAATAATAGTTTTTAAATTTAAATTTAAATATTGTATTACAGCGTAACGTGCGTGAGAAACTGACAGACTAAACTAAATATAACCTGCGGAAATGAAACTGATTTATGTACTGCGGAACGCGTAAAAAAATTCGGTAAAAGTATAGCTCGTAATTGTAAAAAATCATATGAAATGAATTAAAAGGTGATGATTTTAAGACTCCGATGATGTAATAAAGAGAGGAGACAAACTAGTTTTAACGATGATGCAACAAACAACTACCGTACTTCACTACTAAAAATGCTACTCCTGTAAAAACTTTCTCGATAAAAAACGTTGACGGTGAATTGGTGAGGTGAGATGATATGAGAAAAGGCATTGTTGATGAAATAAAGAAAATAAAATAAAAAATGTTAAAAAGGAAACACTAAAATTTTTTTAAAAAGTTGCTGCAAAAGATTCTTATTTTTATTTATTTCATTATTACTATTAAATGAATGTTCATGAGTTTTTTATAATTCTCATGTCAAATACTTAAAAAGCATCATCAAGAGAACAAACGGAGACCCTTTTGAACTTCAATCTGAACTCTTCCTTTTAGTTTGAATCTCTCCAAATGAAATCTTCTTTTTCTTCTTGGTGGAAGCACTTCCGGCGACTGCATATTCTGGCTTAATCTCACCTTTCGGGGGTTCATCGGATAAATCCAAAGTTCTTCTTATTGCTTGATCAATCTGCGGTTCCAGAAACTTATACATTGAATGACGGTCCATCATGTTTACGTCGTGGACGGTATGCGGAAGCTTCGGATGAAGTCTTTGTTGTATCGTGCTCTTGTAGAAATGCATGTCTTCTTTGAGTGTCGTCGCAGCATTCGTTTGCTTATCCTCTCTGAACCTTCTCTTAGTATCCGTCATCCTCACGCTGAGTACTCTCATGTCACAGTTATTGTGATGGAGCCTCGTAGTCAATATCCTTTTCTTATCTTGGAGCTCATTAACGCGATGAGCAATTCTCTGGAAATCCTTGAAGAGCTTCTTATTCTCCAGTACGGCTATCTGCACGAATAATCTCTTATGCATTCGCTTAACCTTCCGAATATCTTTGAACTTCTTCATTAAATTGTCTCGTTCCACCATGCATAGTTCCCAGAGCTGTTTGAGATCGTGTCGTCCTGCTCGAAGGGCTCCCCAAGTCCTCTGTTTCGTGATATGGCCTTGTGCAACCGTTCCCATATATTTCTGAAGCTTTTGGTGCTGCTCAACAAGATGCATTTGTCTTTCCAAGAGTTTCTGATGGGATTCCTCATTTTCTATAGCCATTCTCTCGTAGTCCGCGATAGAGAAACCTTGCACCGCCGGTGAAGCCACTCTCGCATCGTCTTTTACCCTCCTCTGAGCCATGTACAGCATCGATTTCGCTTTGAATAAACGGACGAGTTGATTATTCATGGTTTCTTTGAGAGTGAAGAGCTGCTTCTGGAACTGCTCTAGTCCAACCTTAAAGCTATCCGTCTCTCTCTTGGACATTTGAACTTTCGCGCCCATTTTAGAGACATATTCGTAAACAGAATCCGTTGCCGTCTCATCTCTCCGTTCCCATTGACTCCAGTTATGTACTTTCTTGATCAGTTGGAGGCGATGTTCCTTCTCCAGTTTAGCTTTTTTCAGACGGAGCTCCCGAATCCTTTCAAGGGACTTTGTCCATTGATGGTCCATGTTAACTACGCCGGTTTTCTTCGATTCCATAGACTGATTCTTCTGCTGTCGACGGAGGGCTTTCCTCTTCGCGAGGTTTTGGGCGGTGACTGAATGCTCCACGAAATGAATCAAATGGGTCCTCTCCTTGTCCAACAAGCTAACTCCGCTGTACTGTCTATGTAAAAGTTGGGCAATCTTGATGATATTTTTCTGTCTCTTCAATTTGCATCGATGATGTTCCATTACATTCAAAGCGTCGTCGGTTCTCTTCAGAGCATCCCTGATCTGAATTTGTGCTTTCCTTTCCAATATTTCCTTGATGGAGAGACGCTTCTTCCGCTCCCGTTTATCTGCGTAGGCATGAGACATCACAATATCTCCTCTCTTCTTGTCAAATGTTTTCCTTATTCCTAAAGATTTTTTCTTAGTCAAGTTTCCTTTCCCAGCAACACATTCCCCTCCGGCACAAGGACCTGGACGATTTTGTATTAGGGATACTGCTTTGTGAACGCCGTGACCGTAGTGTTTATGAGGATGATTATGTTGATGCATCTGCTCCTGCCTTGTCTTACTCTGCACGGTTCCCTTCATGTGCTGAAACTGACTTCTTCGGATGTTAAATCCTCTGGACAATCTGGTCCTTAAGGGGTCGTTATGATCCTGTTTTAAGAATTTTGCGTGGTGCCGGTGATGATGATGGTGGACGAATTCCCCGTTCCCCTCATCTTCGAAGAGATGTCCAGTTTTTCTTAAATATCTAGCAAATTTCACGGCCATGATGGTATTCTTCTTCTGGAGCTTTTTCTGCTGATTCGCAAGATAGATTTGGGATTCCGTGGCGTTTGCATCTGTGAATATTTCACCGTCTGCGGAAACGACGACGGGGTGGACATGTGCTGTAGTTTCCCCACGGAGAACTCCTTTCCTCGCAGCTAAATGATAAAGATAATCCTGAAGGTAGATATTCTTCTTTCTGAGGCTGATCATGATTTTCGCTGTTTTCAAGTAACGTTCAAGTAGAGCTTCTTTCTTCTTCAGGATGTCTGCCAAGCGAAGGTTTCGTATCCTTTCACGCTCAAGTTCTGCTGCAAATAAAGCGGATCGCTCGGCTTCTAATATGGCGTCTTCGTCGATGAAGTCATCTTCCTCGTCTTCATCATCTTCCCAAAAGTCTTCAAAATCTAAAAACGCAGGGAAATCGTATTTTTATTTATTAAACGTTTTTTCAGTTTTCGTTACAATGAAAATGAAATGCTTAAGCCTTTTACCAATGCTTGGAATATCCAACGTTTCCAGATCATGCTCATCTTCACCCTCAATTTCTTCGCCATCCTTCCCTGCCTTATCGCTATCCGAGTCGGAGTCACTGTCTACGGGATATTGCTGTTGTTGGGTGGTGGTTAGATCGTTATCATCATCGTCATCTACGGCGCCATAAACAACCGTTTGATTTCTACTCTTCCTAGCTCGAATATTTGCAGCCTTTGCTGCTGCTCCCCCTCCTCCGGTCACACCCCCTTTGACTTGGTGTCCGCTCTCTGCTGGTTTCCCGTAGGACCTTCTTGGGTCTTCCACATCGTTAAAACCGAATAAGGCCAAATGGGTTGCGCTAAGCTTGTTTTTGTCGACTGTTTTAATAGGAAGATTATCTTCTTCTAGGTCATCAAGCTCTTCTCCACCGGGGAGTGCAGCAGGGGCATTGTTAGTATTTGACATGATCTTTTCCAAAAAAAATTGTTTTTAAAGCAGCAATCCTATTTTGTTTCAGCTTTAGCAATAAAAAGTTTATTTTTTAGTGGTTAATTTTCCCTTTTATGAAGCAGTTGCGTGTGGTTTTGTGAGAGTTTTACGAATATTTTATGTAGGGGAAAGCTTTCTTTTTCTTTTATAGAATTTTGGGTTGTATTAAAATGAATGATTGAGTTGGATATGAAATATTTCTACTTTTCAGCAATGTTTCATGCAATTTGGTATAAGATAACATTTCTGGAAAATGTAACTATGGAGTAGCGGTAAAGGGATGTGGGTGGGTACAGGACAGGGTACTACAATTTGGTAATGGGTATTGATTTAACGAGTATAACGAGCAGTTAATGAATGAATGGTCGGATACGCTTTGAAGTTTTTACAAATAATCGCTCCGCTCAATGAGTGAATCGTTTTTATTAATTAACCAGTTTTACAAATTAACAAGATTTACGCTGTTCGTGTTGCATTCCTTTAAAACACTAAAATATATCTACCTACGATATAACCCAACCCTCATAATTTCATAAATGAGGAAAATTAACTTATCATATATATTTGACAATAGGTATAAATATTCTGCTTATCATTTATCAGGTAAAATATCAAAATATATTATAGAGCTTTTTTATTTTGGACAGTTGACAATGATAATACACGTAGAACTTTAGCTCAGTCGAGTAATTTCTTTATACATAATAATGCCTCGAAGACGTAGATGAAACCCTTAAAAAGGAATATAGCTGACGTAATAATAAAGTCTCTTAATCAAATCATATTATATTTGATATAAAAAATGACTAAAACTAGAATATGCACTGTATTGTGCGGCATTCCAGTTACTATAAACAAAATTGAGAATTAGAACCTTTACAAATCTAGGTTTTCTAAAGTTTAGTTCAATTTAAAGTGCATTAAATAGAAGAAAGTATTAAATTAAATGTAATTCATATGTCATATACCCATACGGCGGCGTAAAGAGAACATAGCCCTATTTGGCTATTATGACAAGTTTGACATGCCATATTATCATTAAATGGATTTTTAGAATCGGAAACGTTTGATAAATTCCAAGTCAGATTTTTAAAATCTAGACACCAAATTGTTCAACAATAACAATGCTTTTGTTTTATCAAAACTGTAACAACTTAACAACATAATAATATGCGGGAGTTGCATTTATCACAGTCATAAGTAGAAGTCGCCGAAATACTTTACGTTTTACTTAGGTTTAGGTAGGCTTGTGTAATCGAATGAAATAATGACAATGTTAGGTATATGATTCCAAAAGGCTTAATTACTTACATGCTAAAAGCACCGTTTCCAAATATTTCTGGAATAATTTTGTGGCATTCATTCAAAGAATGAATGTATAGGTAGGTCCATTAAACGAACACATTGCTCTGTTCACTGTTCCCAGTTTTTTAACAAGCGCTCAATGAAAAGTAGTCAACGAGCCAACAGCAACGCAACGCAATCAAATTCCAAAATTAAAGTTTCTACATTAGAAGAGAGCACGTTAAGATCTCATACTGTTGCTTCATTCCATCTCAAAAATCAAATTAATCTTTTCACTTTTCAAGTTTTCAGTACGAATATAACTTTCAGTCAGTCAGCTTTTTCTAATTCATGATTAATGATGATGTCCAGAGGTAAAAAAGAGGGGAAGTGCAATTCCAACAAGTAAGGAGATTAGTTCCTTTCTACTGAAACCATTCTGCGAATCTTTGGTAACTTCCGGAAGCACATGAACAGTCGCTACATAGAGGAATGTACCAGCACTGAATAACATGGCTATTGCAGTTGCATTCATTGTAGACATATCTTGTTTTCCTTCCTGTAAAGATTACAAGGAGAATAATGTTTATATGATTTGTTATCAATTAAACTTGCTAAGAAAATAAAAAATAAATGTCAAAATGAATACCTGACTAATCCCAAAGTACGTTATAAGTGCCATAAGTGGAGCGGCAAGAGAAAATATTGCTAAATGTCTCCTAACCGTA
>JAHZNJ010003495.1:0-18072 GCA_027744475.1 Lepidocyrtus cf. sotoi NNG-2020
TTAAGTACAACATTAGTAGTAACTTCTATGATAACAACAGCAGTAACAACAATGAACAATTCAAACATCACATCATCGTATAGATAGATAAACGAAACGTCTATCACTTTACCTCTCTTATGTTTTTGCCATAAAAGTAAATGTTCTACACCAACAGCAGCACAACGAATACTACAACCAAGCCAAACAAAGAACATTTCTTTGAAGAAAATGCAATTTACCTTTCTACTATCACCAGATTCGCATTCAACCATAATTTTTCAACGACTTCTCTTAAAAGCAAATCGCTGCTGCCATTCTTGATAAAATGCCATGAAAATTAAATGCAAAGAAAAAACATTTCAGCCAACTATTTGCAGCAGTTTGCAGCAGCGTATCATTTTGCATCACAACGTCTTCAAGCAATTTATTTTTTCATTGTCAACTAGCCAGCAGATCTAACTCGTACGTAGTAGCATGTCCCCATCATCATTCCCTACAAACAACGATTCCTTGTAATGATGATAATTCTTTTTTTTCTGAAAAGAATTCGCATTACACCGTACGTACCGTGATATCTTTTTACCTTTACAATGCAATGTTAAGGTAGTAAAAAAGCTATTTAAAAAATTCACTTTTTCTCTTAAACCAACAACACTGATAATAATAATAAAAAACTGTATTCTTCGCTGCTGCTGCTACTGCAGCTCATTTTTTTGATATTGTTTACGTTTCAAGCGTAACGGATGACCTAAATGAGGTCTGCTTCTACTACTACAACAAAACACACAACTTTTTACTTACTTCATTTTTCATTGTTAAAACAAAATGCAGTAAAAGTAAGTAAAGTGCATATCGCTTGTTCCTTTACTTTATTGCTACTGATGCGGTGTGTGGTGGTGGTAGTGATGATGGTGGCGCGTCGGCTGTTTCTTAAATCCTTTTTCTCTAACTTACTCTTTTACTCCCACCAACATCAACATCATAATATTCTTTTTTGATTGTTTATGTAAAAATTGCTGCTGAAGATGATGAATTTCGTACGTGAAATGATTTGATGCTCTTGCTTCTGGCACTACTGATCAAAGTAGTAAGTGAACATATTAATCTTTGTAGGATGAATGCATGGGTGCATCTTTTTACAATTTTTTTAACATGGTAAATCATGATCTTGCCAATAAACAATGTAACAACGTGCATCATACTGTACCAACATGGTTGTTAAAGATATATTCTGATTTTCAACAATAATTTTAAATATTCATGATTTTTTGCAAATTTTTTAGTTAGTTATGTTATGATGGTATCCTACCGCGTGAATGAGTTAAGAACGGTTGTTTTTTCTTCACACACACAAGAAAAAAATGAAAGTGTGATCGAGTAATATAATAATAACATAAATACCTACTACACATTATGCTGGTGTGCTGTTATTCTCGAAATAAAAAGATCATTCTTCCTTTTCCTCTTTCCTGCATAGATTTTGTTGTAGTACTCGACTACTCGTCTAGTATTGCATTGCATATTTCAATATCTGTATTATTGCATACGGCCTTGGTTGATATAAATCTCTGATCTGCTTCTCTGGAAAAGAAAAAGGTGGTTGGTTGGTTGCGCAATATATTTTTGGATGCGCGTTGGAGAGCAAAGTTTGGGGAAAAAGTTTTTATGTCAAGTCTATCGATTCTCTCTTGCTTGTCGTTTTTTTGCTCGCTCGTTTGCTTTCTCTGTGTCTGTTCTTTACATTCACAGAAGAGTAAATATGATCTTTCCAAGAAGAGATGCAAAGCAATGCATAATGGAAGGGGAAGGAGGGAAAAGTCCTAAAATATTCTTCTGTTTCTATATTACATGGAGTGGAACGTAATAGGATTTACTAATATGTCTTCTTCTCAGTTCCAATTCCAATATGATTTGCTGAACACCCATACAAATTCACGAAAATATAGAAAACTGACAGGGTTTCGTGTGTCCCGTACATTAGTCTTGCGTTCTTTTAATTAGGGAATTTGATATTATGCAAACAACAAAAAACGGAATAGCCAGAAAGTATTTTTTCACTTCTTTTCTTTGATAGGTACTGGCTTGGCTAGCTGGCCAATTCCAAATTTTCTACATTTTTCTACGGAAGGTTTTGAAAGAAGGAAGGTTATAGAAATGTTGGTGCTGTAAATTTGCTAAGATAGGATAAAATTTTCTTTTGTAACCAGAAAGAAAATGAAAGGTAAACTTGCTGTTTGTTTACCAGTGCTATTAGCTTACCTATTGGGGAAGACTTTTGCAATTCCAAGTACTCTGAAGGTAGCAATTGTTCTGCCAGAAGATCAGAAAAATGGTCCGGTGGACTTTGGTTACAAATGGGGGATAAAAGCCTTAAATAAGGATCCGATTCTGCTACCGAACACGACAATCATTGGGAAATCAATTTATGTAAAACAAGGAGATACATTCCGTGCTTCTAAGGAACTTTGCAGGATCCTTGAAACGGGAATCGTTGCTATTCTTGGTGCTCCAAGTGATACTGATCCGTCATTAGAATGGAAGTTATTCTGGACAAGTGCTGCAATGGACGTTCCTCTCTTTCTTCCTTCGCCATCGTACTCTCATTACAAGGCAGGGTCTGAAGGGCACACTGATCGTTTACCTGATCCTGAGTTTGCTGTGAGGCTTGCCCCAACCTTAAGAACTTGGGCAGGTATCGTAAGAAATTTAGTCTCTTATCTGAAGATAGGCAGTATTGCGATATTATACGAGGATGAGAGAGGTCTACTGAAAATGCAAGCTCTTTTGAGGGAACCGGTCTCCGTGGGTAATATCATTGTACGGAAGGTCATGCCGGATACTTACAGACATGTCTTAAATGAAGTTAAAGGGAGAGAAATAAGGCATCTCATGATTGACTGCAAGCTTTCCAGCCTTCCTGATTTACTTCGTGCGGTAAGTATACGTGTGTCATAATAAAGAAAACAATGGCAAGCGTCTTTCATCAATAATCTTTGATACGATTTAATACAAGAATTTAAAAGTTTACATTTTTTACTTTTAGATCATGCATTTGCAAATGACCGACTACAAATACCACTACATGCTAACCAACGTGGTAAATCATCATCTTAAAGATCACCGTTTTGGTATTTAGCAATGGCAATTACAGATTTTAGAAAAGTAAATTTTTTTGCAGGATTTGGGCACAGTAGACATGACAGGCTTCATCCGAGCCAATGTCAACTTAACATCATTTCGAATCGTGAATCAGGAATCAAGAACTCTTCGTGAAAAATGGGTTGAGTTAAGGGCGTACGGAGACGAAGACGTGAATAGTGCTCTCTGGGATATGAAATCTCCTGCGATTCAAGTGAGCTTCCTTCTTAATGATAAAAACGATGATAAACGATGAACTTGTCGGTTTAACAAAAGAGGCTTATTAAAAAAACTTTGATTTACGGTTATTCACAAAAAGTCACGACCCGGCACAAAAAAAGTAATTTTACTTTAATCTCACTTTTTTCTGTGTTTCAGGCGGAAACGGCATTTGCTTATGATAGTGTAATGGTGCTTGGAAGGGGTCTTTCTTCACTCGACGCTTCTCATAATATTCAACCTGCAAATTTATCCTGTGACAGGGATACCCCTTGGGCGGATGGTTTATCTTTATTGAATTATATTACCGCGGTTGACTACAAAGGCCTCTCTGGTCCAGTTTCATTTAAGGAAGGTGATCGATCTGCCATTAAAGTGGATGTTGTTAGACTTGGGCCCACCGGTTTGAAGGAAGTTGGATTGTGGACGACAGAGAGACAATTAAATATTTCAAAAGCTGAGAGCTTTTGGGACACGGGAATAAAAAATATCACACTTGTGGTGACTTGCGTATTGGAAACTCCGTACGTTAAGTTAAATCCTGCTGCTAATTTAACAGGAAATGCGAGATTTGAAGGGTTCTCTGTAGATTTGTTAAAGTTGATTGCGAAGAATGTTGGATTCAAGTATGTGTTGGAGGTGGTGCCGGATGGGAAATATGGTGTTTATGACCCCGAGTCTGGAGAATGGAATGGAGTTGTGCGTCAGTTAATTGATAAGGTACGTTTAATATTGCATTACAGTATCAATTGTACTTAATTATATATCATTAACTTTTATACTTTACTGACTTTTGGACAGAGCGTTGACTTGTCTATTGGTGCATTAACGATCAACCATGCCAGGGAAAGCGTAATAGACTTCACAAAACCGTTCATGTAACAGCATATTGCAAACATTTTACAAAAAAGCTATTAAATTTGGTGGTATTTTCATATAAATTTTGTTTATCATCAGGAATTTGGGAATTTCCATCCTCTTTAAAGTTCCAAATCGACGGGAAGCCCAACTATTCAGCTTTCTGAATCCTCTGGCAGTTGAAATTTGGTTAAGCTGTATTCTATCTTATGTGTTGGTCAGCTTAACAATTTTCATCGTTGCTCGATTCTCTCCTAATGAGTGGTCCTCGACGACTGCTACAATTAAATACACTGGCACTGCCGCAGTTGGCGTGGTTCGTAATCAGTTCTCTTTTGCTAACGCGTTTTGGTACCCTGTTGGAACATTGATGCAACAAGGTTCAGATTTGAATCCGAAGACAACAAGTACCAGAATTGTTGGAGGGATTTGGTGGTTCTTTAGCCTGGTCATTGTTTCCTCGTACACTGCAAATCTGGCTGCATTTCTTACCGTGGAGAGAATGTCTACTCCAATTGAGTCTGCCGAGGATCTTGCAGAGCAATCAGAAATTTCGTATGGAACGCTGGAAGCTGGGTCGACAATGACATTTTTCAGGGTAAAATTTAATTAAACAAGGAAAACGTTTGTTCGTTGAAAAAACGTTATTATTTGTTTTTTTATATTTTTATTGGGACTTTACTTCGAAAACATATTGCATAATGGCTTATTCAATCAACTAACCAAATTAATAGCTTATCGAGACGCTTCATTTGAATTGTGTCTTTGGAATTGTGTTGTGTAGGTGGACACCAGAAACTGCTGGGAAGGATGATGCCTATCTTTGCAACAGGGAATATAAAAAACAGGATAACAAAGCAAGTGCACTTGGCGTTGATAGCATTGGTGAGTTTTTAATATTATTACGTAATAATAAAAATATTGATAATCTAAATCGTAGCCAGTTTGATAATGTTGTGCATTCATTTAATCAAATCTTTTCAAGGCGGAGTTTTTGTTGTTCTCGTTGTTGGCCTTTTGGTTGCTGTTATCTGCTCAATCTCCGAGTTTTGCTGGAATGCCAAGACAAATGCTACGTCGGATGAGGTAGCTCTCTGCTCAGAAATGGCAGAAGAAGCTAAATTCGCGTTCCGTTGTAGAGGACCAAGAAGAAGACCAGCATTAACGAGGCACTGTGCCCGATGTCAGGACGGACATCAGAAACCTCACACCCCTACTGCCTATCATGATTATCATACTTATCCTCATCACCATCACATTGGATCTGTTACTGATTATTGATTTGAGTTGTGTTGCCGACCAATGACTATTTTGGATCTACGAAGATAAGAGGCTCGTATTTTAGGACAAACTGTTTTCGCCAGCAAAGCTAACCATCAAGTCATTGTATTATTTCATGGATAGAGTTTACAAAATCCCCTTCCAAATAATTAATTAAAGAAGATTTTGTTACCCTGTATCTCAGACATTATCATCATCAAAACTTAGCACTTTACATTTTGTTTAATTTATCAGTTCATTGACGAAGAAGGATCAGAAAACCTCACCACGATAACCTTTAACATTTTTTGCATCTCTATGAAAGACATTTTTTGTAAATTAAAAATCAACAGTAAATTTTGTTGTAGAAGACAAAATAAGAATGGTTCTTTGATATCAAATAAAATGGTAATAATAATAATTACATCAACCAACTGACCTGACCTGTACTATGTATAAACATTTCCACTTCTACTTTTGAAAAGGGAGTTGCTTTTGGCAAACTTCTGCTGGCATTTGCATTGTTGCATTTCTGACCTTTTCACATTTGCAAAATTTCTATAATAGGATCAACATCTATTCTAATAGGTAACTTTCAATTGCATGATACAGGACGTGAGTCTATTACATTAAAGTCAACTTTACTTGTGGAACAAACCAGGCTACATAATATATTTCTTTTCATAAATTTAACGTTTTTACAAGCTGGATATCTTATCCATTTACAATAGAAAAAACGGCAACAGGCAAAAGTAAAGCTTTCATAGGATCTCGTTTCCTCTTTAAGTATTCAGGTGAGCTAACCAGAACAGCAGCAGTGCAATGGCATTGAGAGGAAATCTTATGGAAAAGAAGGAGAAGTACAAGTACGACTACAACGCAACTGCTCGTTAATTTTATTTTTAGCTGGCTTGCTCGTAATAAGATATTTGAACATGGCAATTTCATTAGCCTTTCTCCCTTCCAGCTCCCAATCATATTCATTCCATTTAATAGTTTTTTAGTTTCATTTTCCTTCTGCCGAAATTCTCTTTCTCATTTTCTTCAACAGCTGCCCCAACTAAACTTTCTTTGTTTTGTTCTGCTGCCTTCTTCTCTTGTCAGTCAGTTAGTTGGGTTATGAGTCACTCAGAGAGAGAGAGAGAAAACAAAATTTTCATCTTTTTCGACCTTCGCTACAAAAAACAACGACGAAGAAGACATGACACCCATCATAAGCAGAAATTCAGCTTAAAGCTAAATAATAAATATTACTTCAGCGGATCTCCTAATAACAACTTTATGTAAGCTAAAGGGAAAAGGATTAAAAACATAACAAAGTAGATATGAAAATGAAAATGCTCTTGCAAAATATGTAGATACTTTCCTTTGCCAACTTTTTCTTCGTCTCCTTCTTCTTTCTGCAACTGCAAACGTTTTAATATGATAGGAAGTAAAACGTATTTTACTTTACTTACCTAATATAAATATATTTGCATGGTTAAAAAGAAAAAGAAAGAGTAACAATCCATGTTTTCCAACAACAGAACGGATATTTACGTAAGGAATTAACAACTTTATGCATTACATGAGCATGAACGGATATGAGCCTAATATTCATTATCATAAAAGCAGCTAAGCCAAGTATGGAATGGGAAGAAAGTTGCTCATGCAAAAGGAATGACAGGAGAAGGTCTTCTTCTTCCAGAAATTTTTCCAAAGGAGAGGAAAGAAAGGAAGGAAATTTTACTGATTCATTCGACTACAATTACAAGTTATTACAGATATTACTACACGAATTCGTTTCCATTTCCTGATTACGAAGTTTTGTGGAAATTCATCAGGTTTTTTGTCCACTTCATTCCAATTACTTGATTCCGTTGAATTCGTTTTTCAGCAGATTTTCAGGGAACTTGAGTTACTTCGTCAGTTCATGCTGCTGCTGAAACATCATCATTAGTAAGAGTCTTTTTCAAGAAGAGAGAATCTCATTTTTTCGATGAAAACCTGCAAGAGAAGAAGGCTTTGATCTTCTCAATAACAAAATAAATATGTACAAAATTTAGGTAGATAATAATGTGAATATTATGTCCTCCTTTATTACATTCTTCTTCCTTCCTTTCATTTTCATCCCAACAACATTTTCCCCAAAAACATTTTCTAGATCCTTTCCAATTTTCAACATGCTCTTCTTAATATCGTCATCCTTTAGAATTTCGCTAAAATTTTGCGTTCCTTCGTTTAGAAGTTTCTGACTTGTCTGCTTTATTGCTTATAGTGCAATACAAAACAGATCGTAAAAAATAAAAATAAGTAGTTCTCTTCTTGTGATTGTCGTTGTGAGCTTACTTGCTTGTCTATGTCACTTTCTGCTTGTGCAAATATTATAGTGCTTCCTTAACCATGAAAACATCTTCACTTTCACCCTTTTTCGTCCGTGCAGGCATCCAGCGGCCGTATCCCTGGCATAATTTAGTGGTGTGGTGAATGGCGGTGGCAGCGACATTGGCAGCAGCAGGGAAAGAATGAAATTGAATCTACATTACGCAAACCGAAGCCAAGCCAAACTAAAGAAAGCTTTTTGGTATGAAGGAAGAAGAATGAAGACATTCAATTCAGCATTCAATTTCTTAAACGAAGTACTAAAAAATACCAAGGGAAGACGCAAAGGAATTCCATCTTTCTCGTATTCTCCATTTCCTCTCCCTCTCTAAAATATGTATTGAGCAAAGAGCGTCATCACTCTGGGGAAAGAAAACAATGAGAGCTACCGTGAAACGCCGTGAACGCTCACCTGGCTCGTTTTTGGTTATTATTGCAATGGATTTGTCTTTGTCATTTTTTTCTGCTGATGTGCATAAAGTAAAAGAAAGAAACATGCATAACGACAGCGAATACGATATTTTCTCTAAGATTTACCCTGTCTGTTGGTTGCTGCTGCTACTGTAAAACTCCTTCATATTCACAATTTACATTTTTCAAAGAATATTTCCATCTACAGGCTAATATGATGATGATGATGATGAAGTATGGGAAAGTATCAGTAGTGGTGGTCCGTGGTACTGGTGGAATTACGAAGAAGAAAAAAGAGTCATTCAAATGTCGAAGAAATAAGAAATAGATGAATGCATGGGAAAATTACTTACTGCTTCTGCAAAAGCTGCAGCTGCTTCTGAAAAAGAACTTTTTTAACTGAAAGTACTTTTTTTGAGAGATTATTCTCATAAATAGTCATCCAAAGAGAAAATAAATGCGACCTTTCTTTACCACTTTATTCTTGTTCAATGAAAAAACTAAAGTAATGCTTGGCTTGGGTGAACAAGGAGCTCTGATGTGTGTGGCAACAAAAACTTATGAGGAAAAAGTACGAAAGAAAGTACGAAAATGAAAATGAATCTATTTTAGTGCATGCATGGCCAAAGAGAAAACGAGAGAGAGAGAGAGAGAGAATAATATGATGATAAATACGTTCTCCGGGTACTGTAAACAACTTACACTACCTAAAAGCTTTATATTTATATACTGGAGACAGAATATCGATTAATCTTTTATATTTCTTTGGAACGGGTAGAGGAAATAAAGCCTTTTATTTTTGTGAAGTGAAAGTAGAACTTTCTCTTCTCCCTTTTACTACGCCACCACGGAAAGATTCATTACTACTTTCGCTTTTCTAGTTTCAAACTATAGTGTGCTGCTGATGATATGCCATACTTTCGCATTTGTAGGTCTGCAAAGTAAAAAGTTTGTTCCTATTCTGTAGTTGTTTTTGCTCTCCACAACCAGCCACAGTAAAGAGAAAGCAAAGCAAAAGCAAGCCTTTCTTCGAGTATTTGTGTGGGAGTACTCATCAGAGGTGTAGAGAGAAAGTAAGTTTGCTGCTTCTGCTGCTGATGATGAGCAAAGGAGCAGTGGATAGAGAGAAAGTTGAAGGGAAGATTATATTGGAGGAACGCTCGTAGAATAGTTGGAGTCGTATCTTGACTTTCAGATGGACAACATCTGGATTTCAGCCAGAGAGACTTCTCAATCATTAAAGCTTAAGGAGGAAAAGATTAAATTGTATTTTATGGACTATCTTCAAGTATTATAGTAAGCCAAAGTAAAAGTGCAAACTTGCCACTTCTTTTACTTGAGTTTTGTTAGTAGTTGTGTTTTGAGGAGGTGTTCTGTGACGATGTTTAGCGATATTTCTTCCTTCATAAAAATAATAACGTTTTTTCATAATTTCCAATTGTTTTATCATCATTAAAAGGGGGAAGCGGAAGTGGAAGCTACTGAACAACTGGATTTAAGAAGTCTTATACGATTAGAAAAGTAAAGTAGTAATTTTCCTTATTAAGAATTCAAGGAAAGTTCGAAGAATACCAAAGCAAGATGATTAGATCACTTGGTGAAAAGATTTTGATGGCACTTTGCATCGCCTACGTTGTAATATCGTTTGGAATTTATGCTGGGACAAACGCAGAAGAGGTAAGAGTCAAGAGAATTTTCATTTCCTGTTTCTTGAAAGGTCTTTTTAAAGAGGATTTGCAAATAACATTTGGATATTGCAATGTTAGATTAAAATTACAATGCTTTCATGTTTATGTAAGCAGTAGTGTAGTATTATGAAGTTGGTTGATGGTATTTTGATCACATACTTGATCCATGTAAAACACACAAAACGGTTCTACTATTATTTTGTGTTCAGATTGTGGCAGAAGGGCACAAGGACAGGCACCATGAAAAGGACATCCTTCAACGTACAAAGCGATACGCATTAGCTCGTGTTCCTCTTACGTATTCTCAACCACGATTTGGAATGGACTTGGATAATAATTTTATTGAAGTGGGCGATGACGGTGGTAGCAGCAACATTCATGCAATGGAGAAACGTTACAGGTAAGCGGAAATAAATTGTGGATTTTGATGTGGAAAGAACTACTGGAGTAATAGAAGTTGAGAGTAATTTAATTAGTGTCCCTGTCCATTTCCTACAAATTGTGTTCCATTCTCATTCCCTAACATCATAACAGGAGCTGCAGGAAACCCACTGTTTCCTTAATTTAATGAGCAAACTGTGTCTGGTTTCCTGTGTCAAATACTAGAAACTAGTAGAAATCCTCTTGGTTGAAGTAGATTTATCACGTATCACAGTTGAAATGGTTCCCAGCTACAATAAAAAACAAAAATTCATCCATTTAATCTAAAAACATAGTGTCTGTCTATAATTTAGAACTTAATTTTTATTGACATAGCGCATAGTAGGCTGCTATTTTGATCGTTTACATAAAATATTTATCGCTCAGTAAGTACGTAATGCTCGCTCACCTACATAATATAAATTTTCATTATTAGCAATCAACTTATTTTACCCCTATAATCCAATAAAGACTTACGTAAAAATTACTTTTATTTTATTTTTACGTTTCCATTACTTTCTCTTTTGCTTTCTCCCTGGTTCAGAGTGAAAAAGCTTGTTATTTCCTACATTGTAATCAAATGAGCTTCATAACTGCCTAAATCCTTTTGAAATATATTTCAATTTTATTGAAAGAGCTATACAGCAACCTTTCTACCATAATAACTTTTACTGCTCCTTTCATAACGAGGACTTTTGTAGTGCTTTTCCAAAGAATTTACATGCATAACATAACATGACATACTTGGAAGTGGAAATATTTTGTCAATATTTTATCCAATCATTTTTATAGCTCAAATATGCTCCGAGGGAACCCAGCGGTATCGCATTTTCGGGAGGTTCAAGCTCGTCAAAGAAGACGCCCTTTAGTACAAGAGGGTAATATGAAAAATATGCCACAAACCTCATCAGCAGCAGACCAGCTACAAACCTACAGGAATCTGCTGCAGTACTACGGAATACCTAACAATGAAAATGATGTAGACCTACTGGGGGGACAACCCGCAGGAGGCATTAATGCTGTTGATGATGTTACTCCATTGACCGATGAAGAACTCCAAACTTTGCTACTTTTATTGGGAGGTTATAAATTGTCGGGGAATCCTCATCAGCAGCCTCAGAGCCCGAGAAACGCTCAATACTATTCTGTAGGAGAGGATGGGCCCCTTTTGGGGAAACGAGAGACAGGGAAAAGAGCAATTGCTGCAGCACGTCGAAGCAAAGCCCAGTTGGAGCAGCCGATGAGTTTTGAAAATTCCGTGAATGGCGATTCGGGAGCCGTGTTTATTGGGCAAAAGAGATCTAAACGAATTGGGAATTTGCCATTAAGACCGGTGAGTAATTTAATGCATGAGTGGGCGAATGAATGAAATTTGCGTAGTCTTTTTTCATACTTTGCATTTGCATACTTAACTTGGCATAATAATTAGGATTCTCATGAGAGAGAAACATTTTTTGTGTCATTCATATTGTAATTATCATAAAATTACTATCCAGGAGAGCGAGAGCATGCAGTCATCCGTTCGCATAAAAAAGCAGACAGATCCAGCTGTAGAAGCAAGTCTGGATAAAGTCTTTGCTGGGGTTTCTTCTTCTCCACAACAACAACAGCATCATCAACATCAATCAATACCAACAACAGCGATTTCCTCCTCCAATCATCAAATAATTCCTCCCCCATCTTCCTCCAGCACTGTTCAGAAAAAAGCCATAAATTGGTCTGAATACTTTGGCATTGACAAGCGTAGCGAAAATGAAAAGCATTCTACGGCTAATGACGATAATAAGCATACTTCATCCTCTGCTCTGTCAACAACATCTCCAGAAGCAGGAAATATTGCTGCTACTCCTGATGCCACCGCCACCAACGAACATCATAATACAGACAAAGCAAGCCTTAAGAAAAGCAACTCAGCGATAACTTTCTCATCTCCGTCTTCATCGGCGGGAAGTGACATGAAAGAAAAATCTGAGAAGCTGAAGGAAAAGAAGGATAAATCCCAAACGGAAAATGATACAGAAGTGAAAGATGATCGAAAATGGATTTTAAAGGAATTCTACAAAAACTTGGCAATGGCAACTAATGTACGGAAACGAAAAAGAGAAAGTCCGTAAGTGAAAGTTAAAATTTGTAATTTTATGCTTTAAAACAAAGACATATTTTGAGAAAGGCAACCGGTAGCATATTTAAAGACGCACATAATAAATGAAGCGATTTAAGTACTAACTATTCATAATTGTAAAATTCAAATACAGAAATGAAGAGAAAGAGCTTGATAAGTTAGAAAAGATTGAAAGAAAAATGGAGGAAGTAGGAGATCAAATGATTTGGGACGCTTTGAAATACACTGGAGCCCACAAAGATGCTCAGCTTTCCCCAGAGGAGCTTGCCCGAGTTAAAAATGAGATTATTCATAAATTGTCTGCTGCATATAGGTAAGTAAGAAAGAAGAACACACTCAATGCGTATAAATACTATGTATAGTATACATGAAATTGCCTAAATTTAACTGGTAAACATTAAACAAATTCACTTGTTTGAAGTATTAGTTTAAAATAACTTATTATACAATTAAATTTTTATATTTTGCTCATACTTTCACTTTCATTGAGGTTGCCCCATAAACTTTCATCTCTCTCACAAAATTGATTTTGGCTTTGATTTCATCATCTCATTTCCTTCTTCCCTATTTACGGTTTTTGTATTTTGTTTTGTTTCTAGCTTGGAGAAAGTTCGTGAGGCTATAGATGAGTTCCGCCAGAAGTTGGCCCAGCTGAAAGACAAACAGCAGCAGCATTACTGAATTTGTCGATATTAAAAATGATTTTCATGAAGAGTAAATAAATAAAAAAATCGCTGAAATGTCTACAGTCTACATACAACATACATAATGTAATACAAATACATACTACAAAATCTTACGTATAAAAAGTTACCCACGCGAAGAACAACAAAGTGGAGCAAAACTTTATTGTAAATGCCATCTTTTACCAAAATCTTTAAGTCGTGATTGAGATTGACTCAAAAGGAAAAAATACACATAGAATTGTACGGTATTTGGTACTATTACCAAACGAGATAGTAAAAGATGAGAAGAGCACGTACGTACATGTTTTTGTGCTAAACATTCCCAACCTTCATACACAACAATGCAAAAACTCAAATTGAGTTTGAGTTGTTGAGCGAGACAAAAAAACACATGAACCTATAAGCTATATAGGTATTATATACCAGCAGATTAATGAAAGGATTATGGTTGCAAATGCCTGCATAAATTCTTCCCTATATCATCTACTACCTAAATATTGAGAATTGAGAGTGAGGTTATTCTTAATATTATGAAATGCAAGCAAGTATGTATATGTGGATGTAAAAGCTTAAATAAGATGATCCCACACCACATCATCCTTAATCCTTCCTTACAAATAAATACTCATTCCAAATTCCAGTCCAAAAACTACTTCTACTCTTTCCTCTAACTCTATTAACCTTCACAATGCAACAAATGAAGTTTTCATTATCGAAATAAATACAGACCAGACCAGGCCGAATGAATTTGTAATTTCCCATTGATAGGGATACAAAATACAAATCGTAGTAGTAAACTTCCTGAAAAGGATGTACCTACGTACATCAAAGTTGTTTAAAGGTTATTGTTATTATGTAGTAATCTTATAGAATCATTATACAATATATTTTATGGATGAAATGAAATAATCATAGAGATGCAAAGGTAGATTATGTTGATGAATTAATACGCAATTTTAAACTGTTTCTCTTTCTGCTTGCATGTCTACTATTATATGTACCTGCTGCTTTCACTTTAACTATAATTCAATTCAAAACTTTTAAATCCATAATATTAAGAAGCGTACGATAAAACTTTTGAAATAGAAATTATAGTAATAGGATTGATTACACACGCTAACGAGTAATTGTTATTATGACCGACCACTGTGAACTGAATGAAGGTGATTGATGAGAAAAATTCTGTGTGATTATACAACATTATGATTAAACCATTGGAAATTTATATAGGATTAAAAAGGGCTAATTAATGAATGAAAATTAATTTTTTAGAATAATTTTCTTTGGTAATATTTTTAAACTGGAATTGTTGTAAAGAAAAGAATGGCTTGGATGATGGGATGGACAATAAAGGATGAAAGTGTCAAAAACAAAAAAGAACCTTTTGGTTTCCAAGTTTCAATGCAGTGATTTGATTTGCCATTTCTAAACCATTATGAATTAGGCAGGTATAATTTTATGCTGCTTCTACTACTTTCACCTACTTATCAAGCAACCAAGTATGTACATGAGATGCAAATATGAGAACTCCGCCTGCCTGATATAAATGCAAAGAATCCCGATAATGAAGCATCAATTTTAAAATTAATCATCGCATATTATATCGAAGTTGTTTTGTTGCAAGTATTTTGCTTGAAAGCATCATTTTTGTACTTGTTTCTTCTTCAACATCATTATTTCTTTTGATTATTACGGAAAATTCATCGAGTGATTGATTAACTTTTTTCTTCATTTTTCTTCGTCGCATCAATTTTTTCAGGACAAATAAAAAGTTTTTCTTTCAAAAAGTTCAGTGACATAATTGTACATATAATAAAGATTCATGACAAATAAATTCATCAAGCTAGAATAAGTTAACTGAATTTCTTGAATTACATTTAAAATTGAGAAAAAGATCTGGTTTTGTCAATTTAAGTCAA
Source organism: Lepidocyrtus cf. sotoi NNG-2020 (assembly GCA_027744475.1). Taxonomy (NCBI): domain Eukaryota; kingdom Metazoa; phylum Arthropoda; class Collembola; order Entomobryomorpha; family Entomobryidae; genus Lepidocyrtus; species Lepidocyrtus cf. sotoi NNG-2020. Next base: position 15,065 of record JAHZNJ010003495.1, read on the forward strand.
AATCAAAAATGTTTAATTTAAAGTGCTGAATTTCTCTAAAGTCTATGAAAAGTGAAAAAGAAAAAACTAAAACTAAACGTGATGTTTCATTTTGAGGTATACTTTAGGTAACATATTTTTGATGAATTCCATGCGAAATCGTTTGGAATTTTACGAAAAACTGCTATTTAAAAAAAACCTTGAAAATTAAATTCGCGAGTGACAAGATATATAGTTTCGTCTTCCGGCGAAAAGCTTGAAAACTAGAAATCTTAAATAACCATTAAAAATAGCATCTTTTGTTATAAGTTATCAGTCTAGCTTGACTTTTTGCAAAGCACTTGCAAAAGTTGAGCCTGCTCATCCAAAATATCTGCCAGACGTCTTCTCTTAAAGCGCAACGCTTCGCGCGCTAAAGATTTAACAAACTTAAACCTTGTTTCATAGGAACCTTCCATTCTTGTCAGTCGACTCAAGAGGAAATCCGTTCCTGTAATAAAGAAAAGGTTAAAGGATTCATTAATAAGTCGAGTGCGCAAAGAAACTGAAATTGTTTACAGGTTTGCGCAAGTTTATAACAAAAGATGCATTTTTACTTAATATTGGACGGCGAATTTCTGAGTTGAGAATATCCCTAAGTTCTAGCATCTTTTTCCTTGTTTTGTCGTCATCCACTGGAGGTGGTGGTTCGGGTTGGGCTGTTGTTGTTGTTGGTTGAGGTTTCGAGTTTACTTTTACTTTTGAAGTTTTTCCTTCTACTATCGGTGCCTTTTTTCCTTTGAGAACCTTATTATTGACTATTACACTTGCTTGAGAAGAATCATGATTAAAATGATTAGAAGTACCAAAGCCATTCTCGATGATTGAAGAACCGGTTGGGGAAGGACGGTTGAGAATGTTGTGATTATTACTAATCTCGTTTTGTTGGAGGTGGTGATGATTATTAGCAGGTGAATACTTTTCCGTGTTGTGGTGGAACAGAAAACTTTCCTGGTGATTCTCTGATTTTAATATTGACGCAATATCTTCTGTAGATTTTGAGAAAGTGTTACTACCTCCTGTACTAATCCCGTTTGTATTAGTGGGAGGAGTAGTAATGGGCTTGGTGTTGGTCATAAAGTTGATACCCTGAGTAGATGTTTCTATTAACCTTTCTATACTACTAAAAGACTCTGGTAAGTAATTACTGGGTGGCGGTGGATGACTATGAATTTCGTCGTTGTGGTGCGGTCTCCCATTATGTTCTAATGGAATCACAGGATCTGAGTAATCAAAGTCTGGGGGACCTGCTGGACTTGCGTAAGGATTTGGTGTGGAAGCTGCTGAGCTGAAATATCCATCTGAACTATTCTCATCATCTACAAACGATGAACTAGTAGATCGTCTTCGATATTTATACGGTGTGAACACATAGTCTTTTGAAATAGGACCTGGTTTTCTTTTCAAGCCTCCCGAAGCAAGGACCGTGGCCCTGGTTAAGTTATTATTATTAATGCTGGAAACTGGTATTTGAGTGGGCGACATTCCTCCTGCATTCATAGCCGCTGCAGCCGCGGCGGCGGCGGCAGCAGCAGCAGTCTCTTTCCTATTCTTCCCTCCACCTCCACCTATTAAGTCTATATCTATGGCCTCATCAATTATCATCCTTTTGTCAATTTTAAACGGGTTACCAAACATATGTTGGCGAACAGGTGTAGATTCAATTTCTCTTAATGGAGTAGGCATGCGTTTCAGGTATTCTTGGTAATTGCCCATTTGACCGACTGGCATATTATGCAATGCTTCTGTAAAATGATAATAACCACAAACGTTGCACACATTAATCGACGGGTTCATTAACCAGATAACCAAAAAAAAAGCCTACGACATATTAGTAAGAAACGGGAAATAGTTCACACTTTACCTTGCTGAAGAATAGATGATGGTGTGGATTTCATAAAGTGCGTTCTCAGCTTGGCCAAATGATCCAAAAGTTGATGACGACTTACATCAAAGGGATTTTTGAAAGAAGTGAAGGTACGTTTAGGCTCATTAGCTTTCACCCGAATAGCCACGTCATTACAAGTTCTATCGTACTCCCCCTTGGCTTGAGTCTTTAGCTTCTTAAGGTAATTAAGAACAGAATAAGAGAGATAATTCTCTTCCTGAACTATTTGGGCAATATTACCTGCTCCCATTCGGAGTAAAGCACGCTTTAGAGGTCCTGCATAATAAGGCGGCATACTCGCTAAATACATGCCAAATTGGGACTTCCAGTCATTCGTTGGTTTTAGACGATGCACTCGAAACAGGTCATCAAGGAGAGGTAACAACAAAGGATAATTATAGGGCATTACGAATAAATTAACACAGGTCAGATTTGTTGACGCCTTCAGGTAACCAAATGGACAACCAATTGAATTGTTTTTGGTGCTACCATTAACAAAAACCTGTAAAATGTTTGTTTGATTTAGTTACAGATTACAGATAACGTAATTGTTTTTGCTTTTCCAGTTAAAAAATAAAATTTATGCGTTTAATTACCTGCCAACAGACAGTTGGTTGCTTTCTGGCTAGAATGTATTGGGTGAGTAGACTAGGTTCAAGTTCGTACTTATCAAATGGAAAGTTTTCAATCACAAGAGGATCCGCCGGATGACAAGCAAATCGCACATTGGGATGAGCTGAGCGAGCAGGTAACCCGGGGAGGGCTGGCTCTGGCCAAAAAGACTCTGGTATTGGCCAAAAACCACCTGCGAACCCTTTCGCATTCGTTCTAGGAACGTAGATCATTTTTCTAGAACCTTTCCAAGTTGGTTTGGACATCCCATTCTTTTCATCTAATATTTCCAATTCGTCTTCTACTTTCGTGCCTACATAACAATGACAAAGAAAACAATTGCTAGTGTAACTTTAGTGTTGAACAGAATGGTGGAATAAATCTCATCAATTAAGTCATGACTGTGAATCATTTAGGAAGACGAAATCAATACATGATCATGATGATGCTCACAACGCAATTAATGAATAAATAAATGTTGACAAAACAT
>JAHZNJ010003496.1:0-10416 GCA_027744475.1 Lepidocyrtus cf. sotoi NNG-2020
TGCACGCAAATACAAATGGGCTACTATGTGATACGAGTGGGGTCGCCTAATTGTAACACACATTTGCGTCAGCTGATGCTCCCATCAACACACATACAAAAGGGCTAACGTATACTTAGAGCGGAGGCAACAAAAACTATTGGTAGCTTGTGTTGCGAGCGGCATCACCTAATTGTCACTGATGCAATAGCATCAGCTGATCCTCCCATCAACACATACAAAGTGGCTAGCTTATGGTTAGAGCGGAGGCAGCAGAAAGTAGTGACCACTTGTGCTCCGAGCGGCGTAGCCTAATTGTCACTGTCACGTTAGCGTCACGTGATCATTCCTTTAACACGCATACAAACGGGCTAACTTATGCTTCGAGCGGAGGCAGCAGAAACTGGTGACCGCTTGTGCTGCGAGCGGCGTAGCCCAATTGTTAAAGTTGTCCGGAAGTCAAACTCCAGATTGTGCTCCGAGCAGCATAGGCTAATTGTCACTGACACATCTGCACCACCTCATCCTCCCATTAACACCCATACAAAGGGGCTAACTTTTGGTTAGAGCGGAGTCAGCAGATATTATAACATGATCGTAGTAGGGCTTAGCGAAAACCAAAAGCGGAGCTACCGTCAACCATTCTCATTTTGATTTTTTTCGCCAGTACAACAGTCAGTCAGATTCGACGATGACACTAGAAGACTCTTCGAGTCTAATAAAGCTTGGTAGCAAGCAAGCTCTGGCAGTAACAGTAATAAGTGGGAGGGAAACGGAAAGGTAATTCTGAGAAATCTACTGTGTGTCGGGTGCTCAGTTCATACCTCGGTTCATATAAGAAAATACACAGTCATTATAGAACGGCAAAGTTTTCAGCAATTTTTTTACGTTTACTACAATTTACTACCGTTTTCTTTCTAACGCTCGCTCGCTCCTACTTTCTGTTTCTCTCTCTGTTACAACAACTACTCCTTCTACTGAGAACATTCCCCTTTTCATTCCGTGTGGGTGTGGACGTTTTTTTATGAAAAAATATATAGGTATGCATGTATAATACGTTACGCGTTGCGATGCGATATATATGTGCAAAAAAGAATGAGAAAGTCTCGCTCGCAGTTGTAGTAATGTTGTTGGTCCTGGTCCTAGAGAGAAAACCCGAAGAAGCCATAATTTGACATGCATTTTCGCCACACACACACACACACACACACACACTCCCTCACTCACTCAGCTCACTGTCCTATATCTTGTATAATAACTTCAAAAACATACATGCATAAAATACCAACAGCACCAGAAGCAGCATGACATTCACATTCCACTCTTTTTGTAATAATAAACTGTGTATTCATCATCCTGCTTTAACGATTTTGCACTTTAATATAAAAACGATAGACATTCATTCCTATGCAAAAAGTTGTGTAAGAGAGTGAGTTGAGTGTGTATGAAATGAAAGTCTGTTTGGGAAAGTTGGGCATGAATTTATGTTTTCCATCTATGTAATCCCTGTTGATTTTACTCCGTCGCCGTCGCCTTTGACCTTTCCGCTTATATAATACTTCGGTTTTTTTTTACTTTTTACAGGCTACAAATTTTTTAGTGCTGGAGGATCATAGAAAAATGTTTTTTTTTCTTTTTTATCCCCAATTTCATTTCATTTCACCCACTACAAACATACGCAAAGGGATTTAATCTTGATGACACACATAAATAGTGTAATTTTTGTAATTTAATTTCCATGAAAAGTAGCTTTCCAAGTTTATCAAAAAAGGGAACAGTTACAAGGATGCTGGAGCTGAACTGAAGAGAATGCTAAGAAAAATGCAACGTACGTATTATATATTATTGTTTGGCCTATTATAATGCCAACGTGCATGAAACATTGTCGTTTCAAAATTAAAAATTCTGGGAAAACCCACTACAATTATTTCTGTAGGACTTCCCCCACCCTTGTACCGGTTTAATCTAAACTACGCATTTTATCATGAAATTTTCCAATTTGCCAGTTTTTGTTTACCAATTTCTACATGCTATTATATATATAAATGATATTACATAACATTTTGAAAAGTAAACTTACGTAATATAATCTCTGAAGAATGTACTACACCTCCCAGGATTGAATCGATAGGATAGAGAGAAAGAGAGATGAAGATGAAGCTAAAAAGTAGTAGTAAGTGAAAGTAGAAATAGTGCACTCTCTCCCGAGTCACTTCTCTCCTGCCCACATCAATAGGCGATTATTATCACGACGAAAAGGGATGATGAAAGTAGAATTTAGGCTGTGTTTTCTCGTAGTTGTTATTATTTAGTATTATTATTGGAGAACTGCTTAAGCGGAGCATGGAGTGATGATAGAAAATACGAAGAAGAAGAGATTATGACGACAACGTTGAAAGGTCTACTTAAGACATTTATGTAGTACTATCTAAAGATTTTTGAAGAGCTAAATATAGATGTATCATTATATATCACGATCATGTACGACGACGATCCCTTCCTCCTTCCTTTACTTATAGTAGTAATTAATGCTTATAGTAATAATGGTGGTGGGAGAATTCGTCAACAAATTAAATACTAAACCTCTTTAACGAAATATAAAAACATTTGATTCTCATCTTTCGTCATAGTCCTCATCAACAACCACCACCTCTTTCTGACCCATTATTATTACATTCATAGGAGGTTATATTTTTAGGCATATATTTTGGAAAAACGAAATAATCTAATTTATCCATAAAATCGATACATACACATAAAAATTATTTTTATCGACCATTTCCGTGAAATTATTTTAAATTGCGAAGGTAAGGATCATTAATAACTGAGCAGCGTGCACATAATATTTTATTCTAGGATATTGACTACCTGCGATTAAGAATGGTAAGAACTTCTATCGTAGTAGTAGGAATTTAGGCAATAATTGAAATATGTACACTCTAAAAATATTACGTAGTAATTTAATATTAATATGAACGATATTAGTTCTTTGCTAGGAATAATAATAACAGCCGTAATTATAGCACCACTTTTCTCGATGTAGTAGACTCATCTTTTCAGCTTGAAAGTTATTTTTTCGTACTGTTCTAGATTGGCTTCTCAATTCGATTATATTCACCCGTTCATGACGCACAGAAGAAAGTAGAAGAAAGTTGTAGAAGAAGGAGAAGAAGAAGAAAAACAAATTTGATATTTTACAGTTATTGGAAGACTTGTACTGATTTGGACTAGCAGCTGGTAAAGTTCCTTATTGTATTTGATGATGAATATTTCGTTAACCACTAACGAGGCAAATGAGTACAAAGCAAATAAGGTGGGCTTCGTTGAATTATTGTTAAGAGGCGCTGGGTGAACACTACATTTAAGTTACACGATTACAAACAATATTATGTTGATTAAACCACAATAAAATGTTATTATTAGAATATATTTTCAACTAGGGCACATGCTGGTTTGATAGTAGAAAAGGCTCTCAAGAAGATTTAATGAGTAAACATCTACAAAAGAGAGAAAGAGAGGAAGAGAATTACAAAAAGATTATGACGGGAAAGGAAATTCAACTGTTTTCTATCTTGGAGAATTAATTTATTTTTTACTTTTTGCACCAACAAACCCATTAAACGAAAATGGAATTAGCCAGTAGTGTTCTATCTAATACTAAAAAGTGAATTGATTGGAATCGGAAAGACACTAAAAGATCACACTAAATTTTATCAATAAATTTTGAGTCGTGTAAAATAAAACGAGTTTACGTTTCTATTCCACTACTTACAAAATGTTAATCAATTTGTACTTTATACACAAAAAATTCTGGTGAAAGGAATTTCCAATATCGTCGAATTCCTTCAAGCAACCCCTTTCTCTAGCTATTTCATTTCTCTTTTGTTTGCTCTCGTGTTCTTGCTCTGTCTCTCTATCTCGTTTTGGTCCTCTTCTCTTTCTCCACTCTCTCTCTCTCGCTTTCTCTCTTTTGCTTTCTACCTTAAATCTAGTAGGGAACGGGAGAAGAAGTGAGAAGCAGACTCGTTTCTCAATTCAACAGTGCAGTTAATTTTATAGTACACGCTTTTTTAAAAGGTCACAGGGCTAACTGGCACAAGTAGCTGTGTAAGAAGAGTTTTAATTGGAATATGTTTTTTTACGTGTGGCACTCTCACTGCTAGTAGTAAAGGGTTAGTTTGCCTCATCATAGTAGCTCACACCGTATATTTCCAATCCTCCTTCACGTCGTCCACCACTTTCCCTTCTTCTCTACTTTTTCTTCACGTCTTCCCTTCTTGTCGTCTCTGAAACTTTTTTCCAACATTTTTCGCTTCACTCACTCACACGAGCGAGCAAGCAAAAATAAAAAGGGATAAAACAAGGATGGAAACAACAGCAGAGAGCAGCGGCAGCAGAGCAGCACTACTAGAGACCTGCTAACTTGAAGTAACAGTGGCAGTTTCGTTGTTCGTTGGAGAAGAAGAAGAGCACTGGAAATCGAAAATACTTTTTCCACCAACTTACTACCATCATGCACCCCAGCAGCCAGCTTTTTACTATTTCACACAACAGCCGAACCTAAAACAACACATTACTCCCTGGCGAAAGCAGTAGCAGGAACTGAATAGTAGTAGCCACGTAACATAGCCACCACCACCATAGTGCCATGCCATCATGCTTTTTACCCGTATCTAAAAAATCTCCAGCTAAAAAACAGGAGTTTTTTTTGTGGTTCCTCCCGTCCCGAATTTCTCCAACTTTTTACGCTTCAGAGCTGGAGTAGATACATATTAGCCTATCCCCATTTACTTATTTCATATATCATAACATCAGCCAGCAGAGCAGCAAAAGCGTAAAGGAAAAGTCTTTTCTACGATGTAAAATCCATATCAGCCTCATTGCCATTGTGAGCAACTCTAGAAACTTACACCGCTCGCTCGCTCCATGCACAACACCACCACCACCACCATAATACTAACGCATATACATTTCTCCATGCATTTGCTTACTCCAACTAACAACAAACGGTTGGTTCAGTATCATGTTCAAGTCCCTAAATCAAAGATGCTTTCCCTGCTGCTGCTTCCTGCTTTCCCCGCATAATACGCTCATACTAACAGACAAGCATGCTTATTTTATGGAGGACTTCTAAATGCATAGGAAATTATTTTTCATAAATACATGCATACACAGAAGAAAATAACTCTTGGAAACTCCCATTCCGAGAGTGGAAGAAGAACTTTATACTTTAATTCTCTTTCTCTCTTTTTCTTATACACAGTTATTATTATTATGATATAAGGCAAAAAATAGTCTTCATTTAAGCTATCATCACATCACCCACCATCATCAACATAATCATTCAACGTTGGCTGTGCTACTTCACATATTCACCAACAGCTCTCATCATCAGTCAGTCAGTAGAATACTTCAACAGTATTAGAGCTAGAAAAAAGGAAGCGTCCATAGTACCACTTCTCACTCACATCAGTACTCCACCTAACTAGCTATTTATCCATTTTTTTTCACTTTTTTTCGCATGCAACTTCTATTACGGAGGCAAATGACTGACTCGTTTCAAAGAGCCATTTCAAACATTCATAGCGTTATTGTAGCCAACTACAGGAAACACTACAATAACGAATGAATGACTGCTTTCAGATCTATTTATTAAGTTCAGCTCAGGTAACCCCGTACCCTGGTTTGGTTTTATCCTTGATATTTTTTCCGTACGTACGTAGAGAGAATGAATAAGCATTATTAAAACAAATCCGATAGTTATAGAAATACCTACAGAGAGTTTACAATTAGTTGATGGCAATAGATTGGAAAACAGCACGAACGAGTGAACTAACTAAGTATTCAGAATTATTCTCAAAACTTTTTACATCAGCAGCATCCATGTACAAGTTACATATTATATTATTAAATGTATGAGCATGAGCAAGCAAACTTTTAATAAGGAAAGTTATGCGAAAAAATTAAATTATAGTTTGTAAAACTGTATTCATTAAAGGCACGAAAAAATAACAGAACAGAACAGAATGTATGCCAACATTTCTTTCTCTGTTACGCAATTTTTAGTAGTAACGGACCGAAAGTTTCTCCAAAACTCATTATTTGGCATGAAGTAATTTAATGTGGGATGTTTACATACCTACGTCCATCCGTACGTACTTCGGCTGCTACACTACTTCTACTATTTCATGGTTCAATTCACCAATTCGTATTTTATTTGTTTATACTTTCCAGTAGCTGTACCACAATCACCTTTCTTTCCGGCTCTTAGCTTTGAAAGAGGAATTCATTCCAGCTACATTTTCATTTTATAATGATAATAATGATGGTTCCTTTTATTTACAAGGTACATACATACATACCTACATACATAACATACTAAATACACGGTGTTGAACGAAGTGAAAAGTACACATTATTTTTTACTACTACGACAATAATAATGTAGTAGTACCCATTGAATTTTACGTATCTGCCCTAACTACCAGTTAAACTTTTCCTATAATGAAATGAATGGAATGGAAGAGCCGGAGAAAGTTTTCTATTTTTAAATCTGCTCAGCTCAACCGAAGCAGTAGTGAGTGGTGGTGGAATGTATGAATTTAAGTAAAGTAAAAGTAGTAAGTACAAAGTAAGAACGTGCTACATGCATGGAATAGGGATTTCATTACTTCTATTTTGGATTACTGAGAAGAAGAACAGCACGAACAGAGAAGCAGACTAGTTTACCAGGGAAGGGAACCGCCTACTTTCTCTTTCTCTCTTTCCCTCGTTTGTCTCCTCACATTACATATAGACACACACACACACACGCTGCTATAATAATAATAACAATACGTACGATGATGGTGAGTGGTGTCGTGTTTCTTTACAACCGAAACCTAATTCGACACACTAATATTTTAAACCCTTTTCTAATTATTATAATCATGTGGCATGTCTGATACAATTTACAACAAGAACATTTCAATATCTATAAAATAAGGATAGAAGTAGTAGGAATTTGGAGAATGCAATATGCAATATGTTGCAAATTGTAAACTACTACAAATGTATTAACGGCAGCAGCGGAAGAGAAAGCAAGGAAAAAAATGTTGCTAGTGAAAGTTATACCTTTTTACAACTTTCTCACAATTCCATTAGAAAATAGGAGACCGTAGCTACAACATAGCATCTAGCATCATCAGCAGCAGCGGTACTTGCTTTCATACATATGGACATAAAAGATTAGGTTCGTTGTATAAATCCCTTTTCTAAGAAGCTTAAAGCTTCCTTGACCATGCTGGTGTGTGCTTCTAGTACAAGCAACACAGAGACACAACGAAACGAACGACACACACACACATAAACTTTTTTCTTCTCAACTTACTTTGTGTCGCTCTTGTTTCAAGAGTCAGAGAGGCTTAAAGCCCTCTTCGTAGCCAATAACGTTACGGCTGGGATAGGCTGTTTCGCTTTTTTTTTACAATCCAGGAAAACCTTCAACAAGCTAAGCTCTTCTTCTTCTTCTATACAATAATGCAGTGCCGCATTTTACTGTGCTATTTTTATTCGGTTCTTTTTTCTTATGCAGCAGCAGCACGAGCTCAAAAGTAAAATCTGAAAAGCATGGGAAAGAAAGAAAGTGCCAGCCGAGTAGGGTCTCTAAAAGAAAGACCAGGAGAGAGAGAGAAAGCAGTGGATGATATCTATCCTCGTTACTCCTATATACCAAAATTTCTGGTAATCAATACTTCAATTCAATGACCATGAGAATGAATTCTGGTGGAACAACAGGGAACCCAAACACAAAAGTGTAGAGAGTTTTCATTGTGGAAAGTCACGCCGTACCTTTCTGTGCTTTTAACAGGATGGAAGTACATGTACTACATACATAAACATAATATAACGACGAACATAATGCTAAGAAGAAGGACGAAGAAAGTAAATACAATTCAAATGCCCTAATTAATCAAATAAAAAAACGTTGACAGTGAGTAAATGGCAGACATATGTAAAAGCAAAGCATGCCTATTACCGCCTGTAGTTTCTCCTGTTTCTATTTTCATTATCAATGAAAGAAAGCCCGCGCGGCTTTTACTTTTTACTATAATGTCATTACATATTACGTAACTTATGTATGTATGTATGTCTCTGTCTCTCTATATATTTTTCCACATCTGTTACAATGCCAAAGGAAATCAAGAGTGATATTTTTAAGTTGAATGTGTAGCGGTAGCGGTACGGCCTCGTTTATAGCAATTAAGGACTTGTAAACTCTGTTTTTTCAGAATTGAAATTAAGAAAGCATTGTCCTTGAAGGCTGTGTGCTATTTACAATTCACGTTGTGGTAGACATATTTTATTTTTATCCTAATTTTTTTCGTTAGGCCCTATGGCCAATGCATGAATAGTAATATTCCCTACTAACCCAAATTTTCAAGGAATTGATAATATTTTTAAATACTATGAAGATTTTTGGAACCATATCGTATACTACTAGAGAAATTAAAACGCTTAAATATTACAGTTATATACCTACATAGCATATAACCATAAAGCATTGGATTACGTACTCCACAATAATTTTGTAGCGTCTGCTCTGATTCTGTCTGACAAAAAATAATTATAGTTTGGAGGAATAAAAAATAAAAACTATCAATCTGGAAAGGGAAGGGAGTTGTATAGTATACCACCACCTAGAAATATCGACTTCCTATCATCTACTACGAAATAAAATGAGTCTATTTTTGCTGAGCTAATCTGTCCATGAAGGCACAAAATTGGAAAGTATTGGACTTGCACGCTACTACTTTACTTTTTATGTCTTGATATTCTCTGGAGCTTTTTGGAGGCATTCCAATTTCTTTGGTAATATTTGATTTTTTATCAAATACACGCGGATGTCCAATGCAATAACATACTAGAGCTAGAAGAAGGGAGCGAATCGGCGAATCGAATCAACTTATTTTTTTCTCTTCGTACGTATTATAGGAATATAACGTTTAAAATCAATAATGGTCTTTTCTTCAGTCAAACTTCTACGAAATAAAAAAAATATATATCAAAAATTAACAAAAGCAATTGTTTAGAAGGGCAGAGGCCATTCTAAAAAGTCGTTGTGGGTGGGTAGGTTGTTGTTTTTTGTACAAACTATTATCATTTCTGCAAGAAGCAACCGCCAACAACATTTCAAACGTGTATTGATCTAAAATTAAATAAACAGAAATAAAACAGATAATAATGGCAAAAGGGCAAAGTGAAAATTCATATTACATTTATTTCTTCTTCTTCTTCTACTTCTACAGTTGCAAAAACCTAGTATGAGTATCACAAACAATCTTACTGAAAGAGGAGAGAAAACGTAATGCAAACGACGTTGGAAACGGGGTGTAAGTAAGTAAGTGAAGCAGGAGTGGAGTGAAAGGACTAATGTATAAGGTTAAAGTAAAAAAAGGATAAGTAATCGGAGTAGTGGGAGCAGCACTTACGACGATAAACTCGGTGCTATAAGCGCCTTCTTCAAACTCACAAAGTAAGCCGAGCTTCTCAACGGGCTATCATCTAAAGATGGTTCAACTTTCTTTCTAAGAAATGCATGAAGCAGCGCAGCAGCAGCTGAAGAAAATAATATAGATTTAAAGGAGGAATTACTTCCTCCACACTGTAGCTTCTGCTTCTGCTGTTGGGAAGAAGTTAGTTATCGCCTGTTAAACAATATCTGGAAGGAGTAAAGAGAATATTTTTCACTCACTCTTCTTCTTCTTCTTCTTCTCCTCAGACAAAAAATGGCAAGAGTTCCCAATCTGCTCGCCCGTTGACATCGTGCCAATTCGCTGAGCCTCTGTACTTGAACATCGATCGGCGCATGAAATTCAGCTCCTCTTTTGCATTCTCCATTTACAACTTTTACTATATAGTCTCTTCTCACAGTTGTCTTAATATATTTCCCACATAGGTAGGTAACAATCAACCTGGAGAGAAAAGAGAGAGAGAGAGAGGGAGATAGCTGATAGCTCCCCATCATAGCAAGCTCTACTATTCTTCATTCTTCCGGGAGAGAAGAAGGAGGAGGTGTGGAGAAATAAAAAACACAATAGGGAAAAAAGAGCTTCTTCCATACAAAAACTTCGCTTTCTTTTTTTAGCAATAATGTTCTTCTGAGAAATTCATTGTCAATTTTGGAATTAAGAAGGAGAGAGAAAAAGAATTATAGCACACACTACAATTACACCTTCACATTTCACATTACATTACAAAGCGCTTTTGTTTCGCTTTTAGTTGAAGATAAGTAGGTAAATGTTTATCCCTGAAAGGTGCCCTTCTTTAAACATCAAATACTTACGTACGTACATAAATAGTCTCCCACTTATTACTAGATTGACTTTAGTCAATTCTAGTAATGCGATCGATAAAGTTGTCTGTCCGTCTGTCCGTCTGCAAGATAACTGACGAACG
>JAHZNJ010003497.1:0-16726 GCA_027744475.1 Lepidocyrtus cf. sotoi NNG-2020
TGCTAAGAAACATAATAATATAATGCAGAAGAAAATATGAATATTATTATTATCACCATGTTTCTTGCTCCATTTCATTCACCACTCCTACACAACACACAACACAGGCCCAAGATTTTTTATTGTTGGCCTTTGTCGTCACAAGAACTGTTCCTTTTCCTCCTTTCTTCTTTGAAGTTTTTTCCACAACCAAGTGTGAATAAAAACTAGTGCAAAAATACCTACGCAACTTAACTTGCTCAAAAGTGAGAAAGCATTTTACTTTTTTTGAAAAAAGAAGAGAAAAAAGATTTTCACAATTTTTACATAATCTCTCTCTCTCTTGCTTGATTCTTCTTTCTACGTACGAAGCAAGCGGGGACCTACATTTTTCCAGATTTACGTCGGAACTCACGAAACGTTATTGCTATTGCTATATAGATATTGCCGAGAAATTTTGTTTAGGAATTCACTTTCTGTTTTAATATTGAGTTACTTAACTCTCAAAAGCAACTGAGCAAAATGCTGCCTGCTGACGCGAAAAAGAAAGGTTCAGGTGGTTTGGTTTGACTTTTCTCTTTAGAGATCCAAATACTTGTATATGTCCCGTGAGCTGAACGAAACCGGGTATTAGCAATAATACATAAGATAAGGTTACGTACTAGTTGAGTAGATGTTCCTCCTGCTGATAATAAAGATTGTAAACTAGTTCGCCTTTTACTAGTAAAATAAGGGACGGTGGTGGTGGTAGTGGATCATTTTCCCTCTCACACAAATATCATTTTTAGCATTTATGTAGCCCTTTTTCAACTACTTCTTCATCTTCCATGTTTCGTAAATGTTTCCTTTTTTGTCAGTGCATATTTATTTAAAGAACATGTTGCTCGTAGTAGAAAAATCTGCGTGGTAAATGCTATTTTAAAAAGAAAAAAGAATCGTGTCATACATATTACATAGGGATAGTAATAGTACTTTACTTGTACTACAGATAGGCGAAATATTTGTTAACTTTAAGTTTGTTTTTTTACCATTTTTTCTGTTTTGGGTTTGATGCTTAAATAACATTATTAAAAATTTATATTCAACAGCAGCAGTCAGTCAGGCAGAGAGAATAACTTCCGTAAAAACTGTAGTGGTTGTAGTAGTAGAGGTATACTTTTTTCTTTATAAACAAAACTCTAGATTTGAAGAATTGATTATTCATACCATAATACCTATTTTCTTCAATATATGGCATAAGTTTACTGACTCTTTTATGTTATTACTTCATGCTCGTTCCCTACTTATTATTATTTATTAAAAAATGTGTATGTTATAGTTCTATAGCTGGCTATGTGCCGTGTCAGTGCAGCGTACATTTAACACACTGCCTTCTTTTTTCCTGAAACGAAAAAAATACGATCAGCGAAACCAAGGTGGAGGTGTGTAAGTTCAAATTTAAAATGAAATTGAATGCAGGAGGTCTCTGCAGGAGAACAAAATCATCATCGTCATCTCATAATAATTTTTTCACTCGATTTCGTTCCAAATTTAGTTACCTAAATACGGTATATAAAAAATGCCCCACTCTACTATAAAACACACAGATAATTTTTGTTTTATTTCAGATGGCGATGGTTTCTGATTAGATCATAGTGCGATGTTTTTGTCTTCTTTTGTTTGTATTTTTGTCTTTACAAAAATATCGTTACATCTGTTTTGATTTTTACTCTTTTTCGAAAAACTCTGACATGACGTTTTTACTAGATTTTGCAGATTACTCTCGCGAGACGAGTTAAAATTTTAAGTGTGTAAAATTGGAGAGTAGGTAGCAGCCACAGCAGCAGCTAATAGATCTAATATTTAGCGATAAGATAAACAATGACACGAAAGTAAACAAACAAAAGTATTAAAACCCAGCATCGTTATAAACGATTATAAGCATTATGCCGGAAGTGCCGTAAAAAACTTTTTAAACGTTTTAAAAGAGATTTGATCACAAAGACTGCCAAAATAAAAGACTTGCGTGAGCAAACACTAAAATATAACAAAAAAATTAAGATGGCTTACTGAGATAAACACTTTTAATAGCTTCTGACTTTGCCTGTAGTTGCATTGCATTACATTGGGAAATTTATTTTGCAAAAGAAACACGACTAAAGTCATTACCTAAGTCATGATCACATCTTTATCTTTGTTTCAATAACGGATCTATATTTGAACAGAAGAAGAAAGGAAGAAATGACTTCATTTTCAATATTTTAGTAGTGTTCATAACTGTGTCCAAGATATTAATTAGTTTTCTTATCTTAAACGTTATCGGAACAGGTGTTAGTCATCAGTTCTTCATCATTACTATTGAGTAAAAAAGTTGAAGATAAAAGTTTAAAGGAATGAACTTTAAGATGATGAGACAAAGAAAGACAAACCTGACGCCCAACCTTCCATATCTTTCAGATATAAATAAAAAGGGTTTTATAGGTTTGTGTGTGTAGCAAGGTCATAAAATTATGATAAGAATTATTTTGCAAGAGGTGGTAAATAAAACCATTTATATTTATTTCTTGGACGTACAACGACGGTGATGTTGATTATTGTTTTACGTGGTGTATAGTATGAAATTGCTTGCTAAAGAGGTTACCCTAGTTTCTCTTTGCAAAATATAAATAATTGATCTTTCAGGTTACGTAAAAAATGGCATTCATTATGATTTTCTCTGGCCGATGCGATGATGATGATGATGATGATTGAGCTCATATATCTCATAAGTATGTACGTAAACATAAAGCTTATAATAATAATATTTATTACTCTTTTCTTCTTAAGTTACAAAATTTAACTCAGAATCGAATGGTTTCCCTGAAGTGTGTGTAAGCATGTATGTATGTGAAATGTGAGTGTTTTATATGCTGCCATTTATCATATAATGACATCTTTGCCATTTCATCATTACAACATATCAATAACGACGTTGTTGTTTGTTGTTGTATCCGTCCGTCCGTCCTCTCTTCTCGTCATCGCCATCATCATCGTCCTCGTAGAAATTATGCTCCAATTTCACAGTGAATATTATGCTTAAAGTTCTTTAGAAAGAAAGAGAAGCGTTTTAAAAGCAGAAGAAGGCTTATATGTGACTTGTGACGAATGATTTGTTCACTTTTGCTGTATTATTTTTAGTCCTTCTGTCCTGTGCCTGTCCCTGTCATCATGAGCATCAAATCAACATCAAAACTAAATTTTTTCTCAGGCACAAGCAAAAACATGATTTTGGACTGATTGAAATTTTTACGTCATGTCATATAAGTCCCTTTCACAAAATAACCAATAAGAACACAAAAAAGTAATTGAAAATTGTTGTGCCTTTCTTTTTCCTTCTTTCCTTTTGGCCTTTCAATCGTGGCATTGCTGTTGTAAGTAGTACTGTACTGATGATGATGTATGGTGGTGGTGACGATGATGACGGCATATAGCGGTCAACTTAAATAAAACAAAACGTAACTCACGAAAGAATATTGATTAGTTCCCTGGCCCTCACTAATAATTTAGAAAACCCTCATGGAGTTCCTTTTCACCCAGCCCAGGAAACTTTCTGCTGCTGCTGAAATTCTTGTAAAAAGAAAAATAAGGAAAAAAAGGAAAGAAACAAGGCTAAAAAAGTCCTGAGGGTGTAACATAACGTAACGTAGCACAGTAGACCACTTCCATTTATTGCCATCATATCATCTTTTTAGCATCAGCATAGCAGAAGATCAGGGATATAGTCCTTTTTTCAGTAACCTACTATATTTATATAATCGTAACATAACATAAGTGACGGCAATGACGATGACGACGTCGTCGGTGGTGTTTTTTTTTCTTTGCAAAAGTTGACTTCGTTCCGGTTGACTCTTATTTTGCAAAAAAAAAGTGTTTTAGGAGAAAAGAGATCTCGGTGTGCGATTCTGCTTTTGATCCTAATGGTGATGGTGTTGGTGGAGAAGGAGAAGAAGAAGAAGTACGATATTAGCTTATCACCTCTTCTCTCGCTTAAATAAAATGTATTACGTGGGCAATATAGCAAAAGTTCAATGAATTTGCGAATGACCTCCTTTTTTCTATTCCGTCCCATCCCATGTGTAAGTAAGAAAGAATTGCTACGGCTGCTGCTGCTCCTATTTTTTCCGTGTCTTCCCTTCCTGTCTGTTTGGTCCAGTAAAGCAGAAACAGCAAAAGCAGAAAGAGTAGTGGAATTCGTTTCGTTCTTTTCTAAAAGCCTTTAGGTCTCGCTCTCCTACTTTCCTCACTAAATCTCTCTGTCTCTCTCTCTCTTTGTAGCCTACATCAGATGAAAAAACTAGAATTTTTGCATTAGATGACGATGATGGCAGGGTGGAAAATGGTGGAAAAGGAACGAATGAATAATCATATCATGGTTCTACAATATTATGAGAAATGTGAGGTGAATAATATGTAGGATTGTTTGTAGGATGGACCGTTCTGCCTTTATCCCGATATGAAAATTATTTATTGCATCAACAAAAGCTCTGCAAAGCATCGTAATAATATTACTAGAAAAAAAGCTTTTGTTAGCATAAAAGCGTAACCTATAGAAGAAAAGGGGATGGACGATGCAATGCAATATTTTTGCGAGTTTTATTGACCATTTTTCTTGTCTTATCATAAAATAATATCTCTTTTCGTAAAATATGACAAATAAGCTCTTAAATATACATATTCATGTTCATACCTACTACACAAATGTTGGCTAATATGTTTATGCACACATATTGATCCAAAATAGTTTTTTTATCAGCAGCACAAAATGAAAAAAAAAAGAATCTGTAACAAAGTAGCATGGTCATTGGTCAAGAAACGTCAAATGAGTAATGGACAAATTCTTTGGAGGTTTTGATGGTGGTGGTGAAGTGTGGGTACAGATTAAACTGTAACATTCTTTGATTGACTTTTAGCTCTTACTGTGTGTGTGTGTGTGTGTGTGTGTTTGAGTGAAGAGTAAACAGAGCAGGAAAATGATTCTTTATGAAATGAAAGAAGTAGAATGAAATGAAGTAGTTGAGTAGACCTATTTCTAAATTGACCGACGAAGAAATGTATTAAAGCAAGGAGAAAAAGAAGATGCTTCCTAATTTTTTTCGTTTACTTACGTCAAACGGCAACCAACCTCACCACCACATCAAAAAAAGAATGAAGGAGCAACAACAGCAACGAAACAGGGCAATGCATGTAATCAAGGAATGGTGGTGGTGGTGCATTTATTTGATCATGATGGATGCGGATGGAAGAAGAGAAGTGAATAAAATGAAAGATGTTAAAATAATATCTGCCCACCACCATCAACCACTGTTATTGAATGACTCAAGGGTAATATATAGTGAGTTCGTGTATCTATGAGTGTGTGATGGAGTGAATTGAATGTGGACGATTAGATTGTGCTTTATTTTTGTAATAATAATAATGTCGTGAAATGGTCTCATGATTCTTGTTAAGAATACACTCAAGTATGATTTCGTATTATAATGGTAGAACGAATAGTAACAGTTTACTCTTTTTGGAATTTTATTTTTAATTGATGATGATTATGTGAAGTGATCATGTTGCTGCGGCTGATGCTCATGAAGAAAAATTAAGCACTTTTCTCTCCTTACATTACTTTTTTTCTTGAAATGGCAAATTATGTGATGCATTTTATTGGTAGCAAAAATTCTGAATTCGATATATCTGCTCATTGCTTTTTTCCCACTCAACTACGCCCGCAAAGTTCATTTTAGGCTGGAAATAAAAAGCTTTTAACTCGTCGTTGAGCTGCTATACTACTGCCAATTAAGAGGTAAAATAACGCTCATCATAAAAAATTAATGGAATAATCCTCTTTCGTCTTTTATTTTCTTCTTTAATTTCTTCGATGATGATGAACGCGACGTGCTATGAATTCCTGAATCGAACGGGATTATTCTATGGAGAATACCTACCAACGAAGAAAACCTGGAGGATGATGGAAGCATAGAAGCCAATGTATACCCTACCACCCCACCACAGCATTCCCGAAAAATACTTTAATAGTCTTCGCATGTCTCGTCTCGTCACCAGCATTTCATTGATTTCAAGGGGGAAAAGAAAATTTTCTAAGACTAGCTAGCTGCACACAAGAACAGGAACAAATCATGAGGAACGAGAAGGTAGAGGCAAAGGAAACAAAGAAGCTATTTCACATCTCATTTAGGCCAGCTAATGGAACACTGCTATACTTTCTCCTTCGGGGTTTTTGCAATTGCAGTACAAATGAGTTATATAATTGTCATCACATCACTCTAAAAAAGTCTGACCGAAAGAAGGTTGTCAGGGTTGTGGCAATTCCTCAAAAGAAGCTTTAGCGTCGGCAGATTCTCGTTTCGTTTCCCCTTCTTAACGCACAAAAGCATTTTTAGCAATTGCAATGGGGAAAAGAAAGATTTTTATTTTCTTCCTTTCCTGCTTAAAGAATCTATGCCTATTTGGAAAAAGAAATGAGTATAATATATGTAGTACCTACGTTGGTTTCATGTTTATAATGATAGGGTTTAAAATCTTTTGCTCTACTTATTTTTTTCGTCTTTTTTACGAATTGATATAAAAAAATCTTGAGATTTATGATCAGCGAAGGAAAAATGAAGAAGAGAGTCTAGACCGAGGGCAATGCTGACCTGACGTCAGCCATCTTTACAACTGTATATAACCACCACTACCATCATCATCGTCATCAGAAAAACTCCTTGTTGTGCCATGTACAAAGTCAGCGAAACAACGAAAGAGGAAATGCAGTGGCTTGGTTACATATATGCGACGGTAGCATTTATTGTCACTCTCTTAAGGTGGTGGCCTGATTGAGTTGAGCTCTTAAAAATCTAAAAGAGTCTTTGCGTTATCGTGGAAGAATAAAACGAGAACGTCAATAATAAAATTACTGCTGCTACTGCTGCTTCTACGGTGGTGGTAATAACAAGATAAAATGTATTACTGTTCAATTCTTGTAAGCTGTTTCTACTTGAAGGAAAGATAAAACGAATTCACTTGAAGAAGAAGAAAGATTTCTGTTTCTTTCTTTTAGCATACAGCGTAGCTTATATCAGTCGGAGCAGCAGAAACATTTTATCTTTTTTGAATTTTGTGTAGTAAAGAAAAAGTAAAACTTTTATTGTTCACTTATGATGCAATATACTTATCTAAAATAGGGTAAAAATGACATGACAGAGTACTTTACTATCAATTTGAACATGAACTTAAAACTTCGAAATGGCTTTTCTATTTCCATGAACTGACAAACAATAAACTGGATAAAGCTGGGTCATAAGCATTATTATGAAATATACTTTCTTTATTATTCTGTAATAATAATGATAATTCTGTGAGTAAAAGGATTATCGTTCCGTCTCAAGTGAAATCTCAGATAGAACACAGAATGGAAATATGTAGATAAAAAGAACTTTGCAGGGTCACAAAAACAAAGGAAAATACGAGCCATGCAACAGCGCTTTACATTCCCTTTCTTCAAATTTGAAAATGGCTGATTTTTTATTTTTACGTCTTTGCGCTGCTGTTCTTCTTCATCTCCTCCTTTGATTTTGAGTCTGTCAAAACAGTACTTTTCATGCAAGAATTTCATTACATATCTCTTTAAACTTAAAGTAATTTCCCTTTAAATTCATACGTGTTTGCATATTTATTAAGATTTACTTACTTGAGTAAGTACTTTCCTACTTACTCAGCAGCAGACACATTTCATGATGATCATCGTCATCTTGATTCCTTACAAAATTATTATTAGACATAAATATGGTATTGCGATGGCAATAGCTATGTCTATGGATGGCGAAGTTGATGATATGGTGCTTTTGATCTTTGAGAAGGACATGATACTACGCTACTTGGACTTGACATATAGCGCCATGAATGTTGACAGTGAAAAACAAGGTTGCAAGTTTTCTTGTCTGCTTTTTGGTGTTGCTACAGCTACTTCTGTTGAAGCTGATGCCATTTCATTGCTTCTTTTTATTTTATTATGTCGTATGATTATGTATCATTAAGATTTTTTATATTCCTAGCCCTTCTCTCTGTTGTTGCCTTGCCGCCTTTGCAGTAATAAAAATGAATGTGTGAAGTATCATGGACTTAAAGAAATAAAAACTGTACTTCGTATGATTTTACAATTTTTACTACATAACGCATTCAAAAAAGTTTACTTGGAAAAGAACTCTAAAGAATTAAATGAAACTGAATTGTAGAGAGTCATGATATTTGACATTATTTTGTTTAAATTTATCTGTTGTTTTTCTTAAAATAAATGATCTACTTAAACATTAGATTAGCCACCCCTCAATCGTTTCTATTTAAAGATTGTTTATTTCATCAAAAAAGCTAATCTTCTACATTTGTTAAGTTTGTACGTGATTTTTTCTTACTTTTTGTGACAATTTTCTTTCGGAGAAGAGGCATGAAGCAAAATACTTGTTGTGGTCAATTGAACTAAAAAACTGCTGAACATTGTAATAAGTAACAATAAATAGTAAATATGGCATTTAATCTTGTTTTTACTTTTGAATCAGCTTATTTTACAAGAACGTGATTTTTCTCAATGGAATGTCATAATGTGGCGTCTGGCATGACTGCATAAAAATGATCTTGAAGAAAAATGCTTTATATTTGCTGACTTAGTAGCTTTGCTTGCTGCTGTTAATTCTCAAAATGGATTATTTACAGAAAGTCAACTTCATCTTGAAGTCTTCAGTAAAAGCTTAAATCTCTTTACACGATAATATTATATTACTCTAGTTTTAAGTAACGTAAGCAACGACGTACAGTTCTACTCTCTGATGATGGGGATGAAATGATCATCAGCATGATTCATGATTATCAAAGCAAAATTTAAAGAAGTTAAAAATTGAAAAGCCTTAAAGTAAACTTATCCTCCTTCCTATGCACTGCATTGAATTGTTTGATTTCTCAAAAAAAGTTCTAAATCTGTTGCGAATTACATTGTTTGAGACTGTGTGTGAGAAGAAGGCTGATCATGATGATGATAATGATGATGACTATGAAATTTGACTACGTTTCGTTATATTATGATGAAGCTGCCGTACCAGTGCAATGAGAGAAATAACCAATCAAACTCTTTACAAAATATACAGCTGAAAAATACATAAGAACGGAACAGCCGTAATGCACGACGATTACACGCAGATCCTGTGTGAACAGTGAACACTGAATTCAAATAATAATCTTCTCTCTTCTGAATGTTTATTATATTGACAATGAAGGGAAGGGTCTTCTACTTTTTTTCGTCTTCATCATAACAATGAGAATCCTTAACAATAGCTGTACGTACGGCTGTTGTGCATTCACTCCATGCAATTTCTTTCTACCTGTTTGTACAGCAATCATAATAATAATGACGGTGGTGATGATGATTTCTTTTCTGTATTGAGGTACCTGCTGTATTGTTATGATGGGGCTTGTTACCTTCAAATCTTTGCCTTCTCTTCTTCTCATTTGCTATACACTACAACACCTCCGTACATTGTTGAGGATGAGTCCATAATAATAAATGATAACGTTACAATTATATCCCTTCTGCTTCTTCTTCTTTGCAGGTTTTTGCTTCTGAAGATGAAGTACAAACTGTATAGATTATCATTAGAAGAAGGACACTTTTCTACTTTGTTATTAGTGCGGATGAAGTTTTATTTAACCAAACATTTTGTGAAAGAAAACGGTGTTTACTGAATGCTGAATATAATATGTGAGATAGTAAATGTAGAAAGCTGCTGCTGATGTTGCTTTACGTTTTTGTGTATTTTTGGCTTCTTTGATTTCTTTTCTTATTATTATTATTAGGAAGAAGGATAATGTATCTTTATAGGTATATTAATGACTCGACTGAAGTTATCTTGAAAAGAAGACTTACTCATAATAATATTAATTTATGTATCTTATTTCTGTTGTTGATGTGGTTTTATATTTACAGAGAGGAATTAATTCTGTTTTTCTCCAAATAGATCTTGTCGAAGTACTCGAAAGAAAGAAATGCTCAGTTAGTAAAGCAATTTCTTCTCTATCTCCAATAAGTGATTGAGTAAATAAATAAAATAAATTTTTAGCATTATCAATCTTTTATGATCATCTCACTTTAATTAAGGAAATATGGTTCATCAGTATTAAATTTTAATATTTAAAGAATTTGATTTTTTTAGTCACACAGCAATTATATTAGGAAATGATCAATGCTTATGAATTTTTAATCATTTCCCGTATTACGTTTTCAGCTTACGCAGATCGATATTTCAAGAGCCGAAAAAAATTGAAAATAATGATTATATGCATTAATACCTGTTTCGTAAACGTGTGTATTGTAAACCCATTAAAAATATACGCAATATACTTCTTGTTGGGTCTCGTTTGTACCAGTAAAACAAATTAGGTTTTCCCAATTCAATAGAGTTCCTCGTTAAAAATCCAATAGAAATAGCTTCCGCTCTTCAGTGACATAAAATTGATGATTTTATTAATAGCAAAATAATGAAATGTCTACTATATGAAAATGCATGTTGAAATGAGTTTTTCCTTTGGTACCATCTCCACGGTCTAGAAATCTATTTTATTTTTGATGCAATATTTAATTTTAGTATGTTTTTATTCTACCCTTGCTTGCAGTATTTTATTAAATCATAATAACAGGAGCAAAAAGGAAGTAAAATATTAGAATGGGGAGCAAAGGACGTTTCTTAAAATATTCAGCAGACCAATGTGCTATTTTTTGCTTTCAATTTTATTTGATTTTTCGGGTTTCATGCTTCCTTTAAGAGCTTCCTGTAGGTCCTCTTGTGTGTTTTTTGCCATTTCTTCAAGCTGTTTTCCTTTTCCCCTTTGTATCTCTTTCTCTTCATATATTGTATAAACTTGTCGAATGTTTGAGTGACGAGAATCAATACAGAACCTACCCAATTTTGCCACTGCTGCTGCCGCTGATCATTACATCATCCAACTTCCTTTTCCTTTGGTATTTTTGGAAATAAAATGATATTGAAAAGAAAAGAAAAAAGGTTCTTTACATTTGGCCTCAATTCTTCCACTATTTGACAAACTGACTCCCTGTTTTGCTGATGTGCTCAAAATCTTAGAAGGTCTCTCTCCTTTCTCCTATGATGACGACGCTGACGCTAGTCCTTGAAGTCAATTGCAGAAGGCAGCAACAGCAAAACATTATTATTCTATCAGGGTGATCATGATGAATTGAATAGGTTTTATTTTTCCCTTTTCCTTTAATTAATAATGGTGGTGTTTGTGCTGACGATAACGCCATTTGTTTACGACAAGTAAATTTTCATTCGACATGTACATTATTATTACAGGTTTATACCTTCCGTTTTCTTCCTTCTGGAAAAGATGGAAATAAGCAAGCAGGAAGAAATAATTATAATATTTATTATCGTTATCATCAGTGTAACCAATTCAGAAACTAAATCCGGGTACGACAATACTTCTTTCCACCTTTCCACTATGCTGCAGCGAATGCTCATTTAAATACACTCTCTGTCAATATTATTAAGCAACAAATTAAACTTAGGAAGAGAAAAACTGTATCACTCTTCTGTAACTCATTTCAGGGAAAATTGCCTTTATCAATGTCGTATCAGTCAAAACATTTCTACCACCACTATCGCATCACCAACTTAATATCTTTGCCTTTCCCCAATCCAAAATAATGGTATGGAATCGATAAGCCGAGTCCTAACAAGACGGGAAAAGAGGAAATGGGAATATTATGAAAAATCCCTTATCTGCCTGTATTATATATACATACTTTGCTCTGCTGCTATGGCTGCTCCGATATCATGTCCGTCCAAAAAACAGCAGAAGTAAACACACAGATTGCGATTGTGCTCAAATTATGCAGCAGGCAGCTTGCTACTACTACGAGCTTTGAACAGAAAATAAAATAGAATACGTGCGTAGTGGAAATCTACTACACGATTTGAGAAAAGGAGAAACGCAACAGCAGCAGGCAAAGGATTATTATTGCCAACCAACACGCACGCATTTCTTTCTTTCTTTTCCTCTACATCCACACTGACAAAGTCAGGAGAGCTCCTCAACTCTGTAAACGAAGTGAACGAACGGAGCTGAGCAGGAGACACGCACGCACGCAACAGCAGCAGCGAAAATCCTTCCAAAATGAACGAGGAACGAGAACGAGTGTGAGTGAATGAGGAACGAGAAGGAACTTTACGAACACAACGCAAGCTTATAGATAGAGCTCATTTCTGTAAAGAGTAGCAGCAACAGCAAAAGAGTCACTCGCTAACCAAACACACGCACAATTTTTTTTCTTCTCTTTGAATTTTACATAAGTTTAGTGGAATACGCGCAGTAGTTTGCTGCTTCTACACAAAAAATATATTCAGATACGTTTTTTGTTAGATTTTTACCCCCTACAGGTTTAACTTGATAAAATAATATACCTAACCTACGTAGTAGTATGTAGTAAGCCTGCTCTTGCTTTGTTCGATGGTCTGGGAACCAGCCAATTCTTCCTATTAAACTATTGCAATGTTGAAGCTGCTGTTGTTTGTTGCTGCTGATGCGATGCGATGTTTTTCTGTTACTATAATAACTATTTTGGCATAATATAAAATCCATCCATGAAGATAGAGCGATAATATAATATAGAATGTAGATTATAGAAGATGTACATATGTTTATATGGAAAAGTGTGGTTGTATATAAGGTTTCAAACATGTGTAATCACATCACCCCTCCCAGTGCAGTGTTCTCTCTCTATTCCATTCTATCTATCGTCCTCTTCTTATGGTTAGTTTGCTTGTTCGTAGGGTATTTTTATCGATCCTCCAAGAACGAACGAAGAAGCAGAAAAAAGAGAACCGTCCCATCATGATCAACATCATCTTTTTTCTTCTTCTAATGATTATCAACATTATCGTCATGAAGACGAAAACTTATAAAAAACAAGGAAGAAGAATAAAAGGTTAAGACGGGTAGAAAAAAGCGTATTATATGAGTTGCGTTTTTGAGAATATCACATGGAAATCACCACCACCACTGCTACAACATCTGTACAAAAAATGAACAAAAGTAATACAACAACGCAACCAGAGCGAAGGTGGTAAAGCTCTGCTGAGAGGTAGTAGAATAAGTATTACTTAAAGGCAGGTAGCAAGAAAAAACTGAGAAGAATCGACTCGTCGACTCCTTTTTATGTTTTTTAAAGTCTCCGATGGAAGCATTTTACTGCCATGATGCGCCTTTTAACTTAACCCAACCATGAAAGGGTTGAGTAGATAAATATTATGTACCGAGCGATTCTCTATGCAATAAGGGGAAAAGGTAATTGTTTTTCTTGCTGATCTTCTTCATTGCGATTGCAATGCACAAGTACATTTTCAACCATTACAAAACTTCTAGAAAATAACTTATGACTGAATTTATTAAAGATGAAGAAATAAGCGGAAAGAATTGAGTTTCTATTTTCATTTTCCTTTGAAATTGAGGTTAATGTCATATTATGCTAATGCCATCTTTTAGTTTAAGCGGATGAAATTGGAAATCCGGTTAAAGCTGAATTTGTTTATTATAAATTCACTTTTACTGTAATGGGTTTGATTTGGAATCGGAATAAAAATGATTCATGTTAAATATCAAGAGAATCTGTCTTCTTTATTTATTTATAAAACATTCATATTCGGAAATTGAATCATATAATAATATAACAACGACCAAAGGGCCACTTCTGGCGTTGGAAGAAAAGGAAGGATGTTGTTGCTCCCTTCCTTACTTCTAGTAGTAAGATACGAACGAATTACTTGTCACAATTGATTTTATTTTCTATCCATAATAATAGTTCAATGTTTTGGTATGTTTGTTGATGTTCCTTTCTTGAATTTCTGGAATTTACTAATACATGACAGACGGGAGCCAACTTTTACTAAAGCTGCAGTAGTGTATAACAAAAAGTACCCAGTCGAGTTTAGTTTTGTTGTGCTCTTTTAGAAGTTTTTTGGGAGTGCT
This sequence comes from Lepidocyrtus cf. sotoi NNG-2020, assembly GCA_027744475.1. Classification (NCBI taxonomy): domain Eukaryota; kingdom Metazoa; phylum Arthropoda; class Collembola; order Entomobryomorpha; family Entomobryidae; genus Lepidocyrtus; species Lepidocyrtus cf. sotoi NNG-2020. The sequence goes on from JAHZNJ010003497.1 coordinate 14,014, forward strand.
AATGTAAGTCTACTATTTATTTACTACTAGCAAAAAAATACCAAAAGAGATAAAGTAAAGGAGAATAAACTATTTAAAGGCTGACTCACTCATGTACTTATAGTACAAGTAATAATTGTGTATGGAAAGGAGGGTCTTGTTCAGTTGTTTGTTGTCTGTTGTTATTCGTATTATCTTTCCTTTTTCCTTCTTCCGTCCTTTTAATTCTATGTTCTCTCCGCTGATCTGCTGATGTTGATGTGGCGGCTCAATAGCATTATTTTGTTGTAGTAGTACTGGGATGAAGAGATGATATGAGATGAATGTTGTTCGAGTAGAATAAAACTTGAGTTTGGCTCAGAATAAAAAAGGTAGTGCATTGATAGTGTTGCTGCTGCTGCAGCAACTCACGATTTAAAGAACAAAAAATAGTCGACGTCATACACATAACCCTATTCTGAGGAGAGAGAGAGGTCTTAGATCTTCTTAAGTCAGTCTCACTCATGTACCTCTTCTCTCTTTCTTATCTAACAAGTTTAAGTCTTCTACTTCTCTTAGTCAGTATTATTCTCAGAGTTTAGAGTTTCCTTTATCATTTCCTTTTGCTGCTACCGATCATTACAAATGAAGGAGAAGGAAGACGAAGACGTCAGCTGCATAAGAACTAAAAAAATCTAGTGTTTGCTACTACTACTGCCGTGGTGGTACTGGTGGTTTCCTTTCCGTCGTCATCGTCATGTTTTGCTGTAGTAAATGATAAGTGCTAACAAAAAGTAAGCAAAAAACCTCCATTTAGCTTTTCCTACAGTATTTTAGCATTGAAGTATGTTTTTCTCTCTTGATTGTACATTTACTGCAACTATATAGCCTGATCTGGATGTGAGTAAATGCGAGTTTATATTAAAGTTACATGATATTAACCTTGTTGTATTATTATTGCTACTACAAAATCTACTACAAAATATTAATCGTCAAAATCAGCCTCTGAACAACTTCCATGAGACTGTGAGACTCAGACTCGCAACATCAAAGAGAGCGATTCCATAGTCACAGCTCACTTGAGCAGATTCAAAAACTCGAAAACAGCAACGCGACAAAAGAGAGAGAGGAAAAAAGGGGTTTCAGATTTTTTCTTCAGCCCTTCTCCTGTTGAAACCAAACGAGGTTATATATATTTTATTACAAAATGTTGTTCCCTAGAATTAGACGAGATGAGAAAATTGGGAGAGAGAGAGAAAAAACTAATGTGAGTTAGTTCATCATACTATGGAGGAGAGAGAAATAGGATGACGACGACGGTGGGAACGGAACAGCAACAACGAAACAGCCACACGCAATGCCTTTGTGTAATTCGGTAACTGTTACCGAGAATGGAGAAAGATGGTGATGGCAATGCAGCAGTAGCAGGCGATGATTTTTTATCTATATTATATTTTACTTACCTACGTTTATTACGTTGGGTTAAAATTTCATTGCGCCATTTTCTCTTTATTGAACAACAAATTTGTGTGGACAACAGCAATAACAGCAGCACACACAAAAATAGCTAAAATTATTATCCGAACATGTAATTTCCACATGCAGTAGCAACATCCTGTTATATCCCTCCTTTCTTCTTCTTTGGTGATGCTGAAGTGATTTTATTTTTTCATTTAAAAATGGACTTAATTGGTTTTTTTAAAAATAAAGTCAAAGGGATATTGTTGAAAATCTGTTGTTGTTCGCCTTGCCCTGTTTGGCTTTTTAGGCTTAATTTTTACTATTATACCTAGGCTGCTGGCGGCTGCAGTTTCGACAGATGTGTAATTTGTAGTGGAAGAAACCAAGTCGTAGAAAATGTTAAGTGAGTCTATGCAGTGCAGGGGAGTTTCAGATCAGATTAGTTTGTATTACGGCTGCTGCTGCCACGACATGACTCATGTAATATTTTAGATTTGATTATATTCTATCGATTCCTTTTTGTTTGGGTTTCTTCTTACTAAAACGTATACATAGTACAACTAAAAAATTGAACAATGAAATATAATGGTCGGCACATGATATAGATTTCCTTCTGCCATCATAAGTAAGTAAAAACGTAAATGGACGAAATTGATTACAACAATGACTTTGCCTTGTACTTCAAAAGTTGTGAAAGTAAGGAAAAAGAATTGGATTCGTCATATACAATATGTGGTAGAAAGCTACTTTTTGTGGAAAATGTGAGCCACTCACTACCACTGCCACGAGGTGGTTAAAGAGTGAAAAAAGGTTGTTTTGAAGAAATTGACAAAGGATTCCATCCGTGAAAAGTGAGCTAAAAAAAGAAGCATGTAAAATAAGTTTTCGGAGTTTGGTTTAAGCAAAATCTTTCTGTAAAATGAAATACGGATGATGGACAAGGTTTATAATACGAATTTGCTATGACGATGATCATAATGATGGAATGTTGGTTGATTAGAGATTGAGGTTACCTTACCACCACCACCGCAGTTGTTGCAGTAGCGAGCAGAGAAAGCTTCAACAAATTCTCAAACTCTCAAAGGAAGCATCAACATCAACTTGAAAACTATCAAAAGAGCCAGAGGCTGTTATGCTTACTTACTTAGAAGCTTTACAAAGCAACTCATGCCGAAATATTTGGTTTGGATTGATGCTAAAAATAAGCTTAATTTTAAATAAACTAATTCAAAGCTACTAGCAAAAGGCCCGTTCTACGACCGGGATTTTTTAGTTTACCTCCGGATCATATACA
>JAHZNJ010003498.1:0-13633 GCA_027744475.1 Lepidocyrtus cf. sotoi NNG-2020
GAATTTCCCTCCCAACTTTGAAAGAATTCGAAATCAAATTCTGTAAAGAATTCAGGAATATAAAATTCGATCTTCTGACCTTGAAGGGGATGCCGCATTTAGAGTATTTGAAGATCGTTTTGGAAAACTTCCCGAGGAATATGGTGAGGCGTCCGGGGACTGAAGATTGGATTTGTGAGGAGCCCCAAATCATATTCAATTATCCGGGATTTCAAAATATTGATTTTATGGGGGCTTGGACCGGATGTGGATTCCTGAGGAAGATGATTTTCGATGGTTGGCAGTTGAATAGAGAGGATGTGGTGTTTTTGAAGGGACTTTTCCCAAATTTGAAGTACTTAGCTGCAGCACTGAATAGGGATACTGTGCCGGTTGTCTGTTCAACTTGGGAGGGATTGCAAACGCTGTTTTTAACAGCAAGAAGTGAAAGATTTAGTGAGGAGGTTGTGGATTCTTATCAGTTGCAGCATCCCACAATTGAAATTATCTCTTTGGTTCAGAAAAGACGTTGGTAATGGAAATAGAAGGTAATTTAAAAATACATTTGATTATGAAGTTTTGTAATTGCGATTTTGAATGTTTCGATTAAAAATTATGAACAATATTTAATGAATTATGAATGATTATATTCTTTAAAATTTATACTTTCTTTTTACTTTTCATCTCCACCGAATCGTTATACATTTGCATGCTGATTTAATATATGAAGCCTTCTCCGGCTTCCTTCGCCAATGCTCTTTTTGTTTATATCGTTATTAATTTCCCACTTATAATAATCCGAAGCGTCGATGAGCCAACTCCTGTAAATCACATTGAAAGTTAGAAAAACCAAAGCGAAAACGATGAAACCATATTTCTCAACAAGTTCTGAAAATCTCTCGCGTTTACTATATCGCAGTGATTCAACGGAGAAACTTGTTTCCATCAATCCAGAGACAGGTCACAGTCACAGGTCCTCCAACGCGTTTCCCTCCTATGTCAACTTAAATTCTACCTGTTTTGAACGAAACGAAATAATAAAAATACTGCCAATGTTTCCAGCGTTAATAATTTTAACATTTTTCGTTTTCCCAGTTTTCTCAACTCAACAATAAAATTGTATAATACCATAGCAGCGCAATGTAATGCACTTACACAAATTCACCAATTATGATCTGGGCTACGGCTACTCACACAAAAGGAAAATATTTTGTAATTCGATATATGGTTCGATTATGGCGGCCTTAGAAAACAAATCTTGAGGAATTGCCTATTTAGAAAAAAATTTACTGTTTGTTGAGTTCTAGAAAACCAGTTACGGCTGCCGGCTGCGATGCTACACAACCGTCTATTAACCTGAAACTGCATAAAAACATAAAACTTTACGCTGGCACTCACAGAAAATGAAAATATTTTGAAATGTTGTAATTCAATATGATTTGATTATGGTGGCTCCGGCAAATACATCTTCAGGACATGATCTACCGTTTTTTGTTCTACTACTGCTCTAAAAAACCAGTTCCGATCCTACAAAAGAATCTATAGTAACATATAAAATGAATAATATGGTAAGCTTTTCACAGCACAGACTGTAAGAAAATGAAAATCGCATTCGTTATCAAAATCGTCTGTAAATAAATTGTCAGAATACTCAGCTACAGCTACAGTCGGCGATCAACATTTTTTGCAATTGATTTGTGGTAACAAAAACTCATCCTATCAGACAAAAAACTTGATTTTAACTATTCATCATGCTGATTCCGCTGTTGATGAGTAAATTCCAGTACGACGGGGTCTGGAGTTATTGAAAATAGGACAATGGTTCAATCTTTAAGCTACAAGAATATTGTGCTTGCATTAGCACTGGGGAAGTCAACTGAATTCTGAATTAAGCTCTTAAGTAGCTCCGATATATAACAGTAAAAAATTAATCCGAATCCGGCAATTTTTCGCTCGATTTTCATAATGTTCCAATAATACAAAAATGTTTAACTCAACAAACAACAGCTTTTACTCGTCATCTTAGCAGAATGCTTATTCAATTTGTCAATAACCAACGTTGTAGTTCTTCTTTTAATACAACACAGCATTTTTTGCAGTAGTTTGACCTTGACAACTCACTCGCCCATAGACTACACTTGCAAATACGCCTACAGTTTTGTTAATATAAATCGCTAAAATGTTACTATTCGCTTTCAAGTTTCAGTGTATAAGATTTATTACCAAAACCAATAACTGCATTTTTCATCTCATGCAAAATTATGATGATTAATTGATGACAGTTCGATCTCTTGGCAAATCTTAATCTTACTGCATGAAATTTTCAATCACTAGTAAGCTTTAATATTTGTGACTTATTATGCCTCATTATTTATTATTCATTGAAATTGTTGGTCTTATTAATTTCCCATTTATAATATCCGGAGGCTTCAATGAGCCAACTCCAGTAAATCACATTAAACGTAACGAAAACAAAACAGAAAACAATAAATCCATACTTTTCAACAACTTCCGAAAATTTCTCCCATTTGCTATATCGCAGTGATTCGACAGAGTAATCTCTCTCCAGCAATCCTTTGACAGGTCCCCCAACAGATTTCCCTCCAATAACGTTCTTTAACGCATTTAGCTTTATTTAAAATTCAACAAAGAAACCATCATAATTTGTCAGATAATATTTAATCATTCTGATAGTTTAATTATGGAATCGTCAAATTTTCTCGAATTATGTTTGGTTTCTCTTACCATCCTCTGATTCTCTAACCTTTTTTTCTCCGCCACTTCCCTTTGCGAACGCCACCTATTAAAACGCAGAAAATTAATTTTAAGGGACACGCAATTTTAGTACAAATTAGAATGAAAACTGTACCACATATCTTGATAATTTACCAAAGCAACGTAGTGAACTCTAGCAGGGTTAGGAAAACGAAAAAAATACAAATCACCATCCAAATGTCGATGGCTTTGATGTAACTCACCGTGGGTGTACTTTCCCTACGGAAATATTATTAATCCTTACAACTACGGTCTACTACAGAACTACTGACAAAAGGTATCATCGCAAAAGAAGCAAAGCCTAATATTACGATTTTTAATCTGTCTTACCTGACAGATGCAAACATAGAGGTCAATGTAAGAAGAGTTGTCATACTGATTGCAATTCTAACTTCAACCATGTGAGAAGGGACCAAGAAGCAAAGACAAGTTATCAGAATGTACAAAACGCTTGGCAGGTAAGTTTGCACAACGTGGTGGCTTATCTCCCTTCTTATTGATATGGTGAATGAGAGGTCCTCGTATGCGTCATCTTATCATAAAGTGGGAACAAAAGTAGAAAGAGAAACTATCAAAAATGTGTTCTAATTAATGTTTTTTGAGAGAAACTAGAGCGATTTAATTTCTTCATTTACTGTGCTAACACATTCTTACATTTAATATCAGGATGCTCGATTCTTCCTAATCCTTCATAAGATAGAAGTTGAACCCGAAAGTTATTATCAGCAAGATTGTATGCGCGAGTTTGATTCCCATGCATCATTACTTTTCTGTGAATATTGACTTTTTAATGTGTCCCACATGCAAACAAGAGCATAAAACATAATAGTTTGAATGTTATTAATGTTTTTTAAAAGTATTCTTGGCTACAATAAAACTTACAGCTATACAGGAAAAATGTACAGGCTTGAATATCGGCAGGATAGTATGTGAAATCCATGTCACACTGAATTTTAACTGTTTCTCTAAACGTAAAGGTACTTTTATTGTTCATTAAATATTTATAGCAAGAATCTAGTACAAGTGAGCCAGAATAATTTTGCTCACCTATAAAAGTAGTACGAAAACTCTTCATCGTCATGAAAATATGAGAGTCGAGATTCTTCGCTTATAAACGACTTCTTTGACGGATTAGGGTTTGGTTCTAAAGATAATTGTAAAAGACTACTTGAGTTTTGCATTCGAGCCATTATACGTAGTAAAGTAATAAATTGGATTAAGTCAGCTAAGTTATTTAGAACCTACAACTTGAATAAATTCTTACTTACCAAATCTAATATCTGGCATTAGCATTTTCTTGAAGAAGCCGGGTCTAACTGCAGATGTGTTTTCGAATCTCTTACTTGCATAAAAGTGATTTGAATTAACATCATCCGTTACGTTCCAGCGAATTGATCCAGAAATAAACAGAGTTATTATCTTGGTATAAAAATAAACTTTCTTTAATTCAAACTTTCAAACGCCTTTTCTTCAGTTGTTTATTCAGTAAAAGCTTACTAGGCCAATCATCCAAGTGCCCCGCGAGTTACGGGTAAAAACTAGTACTGTTCGAACCGCCTTTTTACGCTAGTTACGAATCTGAATTCAGTTTTTTGTTAAAATGAATTGTGTAGATTTAATTAACGTTTATTTAATTATCAACGTTATTAATTGCTATGGTGTAATATACGCAAAAATTTTAGTAATAATTTTTATTCGCCTATTAAATAGAGCTACTCAAAAAACCAAGAATGCTTTTCACCCCGTGTCAAAACTCGCGAAAATGGCAACGCCACAGCCATTTCCGGGAGGAAACTTTCATTTTTTGGTCAGCAAAATCGTTGTAATTTTGACATTTTTACGAATTTTTACATACAATGAAAAGCATTCCTGGTTTTTTGAATAGCTCTATCCGATAAGCGAATAAAAATTTTTACTAAAATTTTTGCGTATATTACCCCATAGCAATTAACAACGTTGTTAATTAAATAAACGTTAATTAAAGCTACACATTTCATTTTAACAAAAAACTGAATACAGATTCGTAATCAGCGTAAAAAGGCGGTTTGAACAGTACTGCTGGTTACCTGTAACTCGCGGGGCACTTGGATGATTGGCCTAGTTAGTAGCAATCAATAATCTTACCCCGGCCCTCTCATCAATATCAATTATCTCGCTAATAAATATATTAACGGTCAATAGCACCGAATTATGAACTTCAAAGTCAGTAAGATTAGAGACGGCCAGCGGAGTTTTTGAGTCTTCTGACAAATCGGTTTCGGTTAAACTGTTAACGGTGGTTGTTTCAATCCAAGAATTTTTTATCAAGTCAATGCTAGACGTTACACTTTCTTCTTCTTCCTCCTCCTCGTCACTATCACGGAGCTCATCTTCAATCGATTCATCATTTAGTTTAATAGAACGGATTTCCTTTCTTCCATCTGTGACGGTATGGTCGATGAACGATGGCGGACTACTGGTAAAGGGTGATGTAGTAGAACCTGAGCCTTCGTCTTCAAAAATTGATTTTGTGGTGGCGGATGATGCGTAAGCATTATTTTTGTTAATGACGCTGAAATTATTTACAATTGATTTTAACGATTATTGCGCGTAACCACAAATGTATTTTGAATTAGCAATAATTAGTAAAATATATTATAGTACAAATGAACGTTTGATTATAAATAAAAATAATGCTACATTTTGATTTACCTGCTGTGAACATGCCAGGATATTAATGCACCAAAAAACACAGTCTCCAATAATCTCAGCATCTTTAAACTTTCTGTTCTTCAATTTAAAATTGAAATGATGGAACTTGAGTCCATGTTCACTTCAATTTAGCGTACTGAAACTATAAAAATGGATTTTATGAATGATCCTTGAAAATGTTTTGTGATTTCTTACGCGTCATCTTCAACTTTATATTATTATTACAAGATTTGACAAGCGACACAATTGTAGTCATTTTTTGCGATTTCTTTGCGACAGAAAGGTTTTAGTAAAAACTCGGTCCGTGAATGAAAAAACACAAATACCTACATCAGGTATTGTTTTTGTTACTTCTGCCGTCGGGTGAAATCCCACAGGGACATGTGCCATGCCAATCTTACATAATATCGTTTGCAAAAGTGTAAATTGCAACTGCAAGGTATATGACTGCTTTACAATGTAAGTTAATCTATTCAGCATCACGCATCGATGCAACAGAGATTGCATTAGCATAATCGATTCTGCATTGTCATGTTCATTAGCATTGATTTTGTAGCTTCAATTGTCTTGTCATGTAAATAGTTTTCTTCGGCTGTACAATTTCAAATTATTAGAACCAACTACATTAATGCAAAAAATTGGAATCTTAATGCTGATGTAAATTCATATTATCCAGCGAACAAACCAAAAATCTGATGTTTTACTTGCTACGTTTTATTTTAGCTTTGGGATTTACAATTCTTTTTGGATCAAACATTTACCTGTTGCTCGCTGTTGTTGATCTCTGCTAAATTTTTATTTTGGCGTTTTCAACATTTTGCGGAACACGTTTCTTTCCAATTACGCTCTTTAAATTTAAATTTAATCTGTTTTAAATCAAACAATAACGACGTTTACAATCAATCATTAAGAATTCTAAGTCAGTAATTGTGCATGCTCGTAAGTTAACGATAACAATGTTCATTGATGTTGGCAAATCAGCGAACTCCAGTAATAAAGTGAAGAAAAGGCAATTAATTACTTTTATTGCTTTGACCAAGCCAAAGCAGCAGAGAATCTGCAAAAGGCTCATCCAGTGATGATTTTATTACAAAGCTTCACATTATTGACTATATGTGATGTTTGTGAGGTGACAGAACCACGAGCAAAAACAAAGAGAAGTGAAGGAGATGCAACCGCTTTATTTTTCTGTTTCTCTACGTTCCAGGTTGCAAATGAAGAAGACAAAGCAAAAAGAACATAAGCACTTTTTTGGTTCTTATTATGTTTGTCTTAAATTTTTTAGCTTCACAACATTAGCCGAAAAAGCATATATCCATCTTAATCATATAATTATAACTATGGCATGCTTTGTCAAGACGTCCAGCTGCAAGCTGCCTTAAGATATAATTTTTGCATTTATTCTGCGGTTGTTCATGAAAAACTTGGTCCGTCTGGCGAAAAAAATTGATATAAACTTATTCATTGTTAATCCCATCAAGATTCACATTTGGGCTTTTTGCGATGATTCTGTTCCTCACTTGCGTCAGTAACGACTGGTTCTGTTCTGCAGTAAATAATGTAAACTTGTCTAATTGTTTCTGATTCCACTCCTCAAGGGAAAGTTCCATTAAAACATACACTAAAATATGAATGGTTGCAAAAAATAAGTTGCTGAAATAAACTGACAAGAGTAAATTCTCATATCAGCTTTGCTCATCATTACATCTCATAACCACAGTAATTCCTATTCTGGCTTCCACCATGTGAGAAGGGACCAACGCGCTTACTAATAAAGTAATGCAATTTAGTTTGACGGTAATTAGGCACACTGCTTTTGAGATTTAATTTAAAAGTTATTTTCAATTTACATTTGTATATTTAATATATAAATTCTTCTCCGGCCTTGTCAATATTATTTAAAATTCAGTTTGAAAACACGTTGGACTAGACACGCCATGCCAGCAAATGCGTTTTCATGGCAATTGAATCAATCGAAATGGTCGTTGACGATCCTTGTTTCATAAATTGTGTCATTAATTTCCCATTTAAAATATCTGGAGGCTTCGATGAGCCAACTCCAGTAAACAGCATTGAAACTTAGAAAAACAAGGGAAAACACAATGAAGCCATATTTTTCAACAAGCTCTGAAACTTTCTCGGGTCTGCTATATTGCAGTGATTCTACGGAAAAACTCCTCTCCAGAAATCCGGACACAGGTCCTCCAACGCATTTCCCTCCAATCACGCTTTTCAATGCATTGAGCTGCGGAAAAAAGTTTAAACAAAAACCAGATTTTTATTGAATCATTAATTGTATCATTCCATTCCTAATTCGTTGCCTTTGTTTCACTTACCATTTTCTGATTTTCGAGCCTTTTTCTCTCATCCGCTTCTCTTTGCCAACGCAGCCTAATATTCACAAAAAAGCGGCAATTATTTACTTATTCCTATATTGACAATCTATTTATGCCATTACGTATCTCTGTGAGTCAGCCTGTCCGCACAGATTGCAATGAACTTACCAGAGCAAAGTGGTGAACTCCAACAAAGTCAGAAAAACAAAGAAAATGCAGGAAGCCATCCAAATATCAATTGCTTTTATGTAGCTCACCTTTGGGGCGCTTTCCCTAGAGAAATCCTGGCAATATATTAGAAATCCTATGAATAAAGTTTTGGTATGAATTCGCCCCATACCTTACTGAACCGAACATAGCAGTTAACGTCAGAAGAGTGGTCATGCTGATCCCAATTCTAACTTCGACCATGTGGGAAGGGACCAAGAAGCAGAGACAGGTTATCAAAATATACAAAATACTGGGCAGGTAAGTTTGAACAGCGTGGTAGCCAATCTTCCTTCTCAATGAGATGGTAAACTGAAGGTCTTTGTAGAGCCCAGCTTACAACAAAACAGAGTGTAATATACAGAAGCGCTAATAATTTTTTTGTAAAACTATTAATTAACTTAAGCTACTTACGTGGGAACTCCGGTTTTATAGGATGTAGCTCCAACTTTCTTTCATGAGATTGAAGTTTAACCTCAAAGTTATTATCAGTAAGATTGAAAGCCCGCATCCCAATCCAATCCATCGTAATAAGTCTGTCTATGTTGTCTTTTTAATAAATACGGAAAAATGAATTTAATCTTCGTAGTTAAGTTGCTAATTATTATTTATTGCTAGAAACGAAACTTACAGGTAGTGACACTGAAATCACATGTATGGATATCGGCAGGATAATATGTGAAATCCATGTCACACTTAAATTTAATCCTTCGACTATATATTGAAACACGTTACATATAATTTTATATAATACAGACATAAAATTTCAAAAGAAACTAGCACGAGGTAGTACGAGGTAGTAAGTAGAAAATGCTCACTCATTGAAAAAGTAGAATTGAATACCATAATCTCCGTAATATACGAAATGGTATGGATTATGTACAAACGCTTTGCTGGACGGTTTAGTATTTTGTCCTAAAAAGTTTATAAAGTTAAAACGCCAAGTAACGAAACAATAGTGATAATAAAATTACATTATCTACTATGTAAGTAAGTAATAAATAACCATTAAAATTAAGATAAAATCTTACGAAATATTATGTCAGGCTTCCAAATGTCATTAAAGTAGCGCGGTATCGCTAAAAACTGCCCTTCGTATCCCTTAGTTTCATAAAAGTGATTTGGGTTTAAGTCATCGGTGGCCAGCCACCGCATTCTTCCAGTGATGACCATCGTAATAATCTTTACTCAGAATCATTATTAGTGATTGTGCATTAAAATCATGTGACCACTTCTCACTCCTCTCTTTTGCTATGGATAATTAATTGCATTTACCTCTGTACTTTCATCAATGTCAGCTATCTCTTTAATATGTAAGTAAAAATCCAGACGCACAGAATTACGAACAAGACTAGAGATTACGGGGGCGCGGGCGTCGGTAGTGTCTGTTGAATCAGTTTGGTTTGAAGTGTAATGAGATGTGGTTGATTCAAGGGGAGACGAGTCCTCTACTAAATCATAAAAAACCGTTGTACTTTCTTCTTTGTTCTCATCACTAATGTCATCTTCTTCAGATGAACCCTTTTCCTTAACAGAACGTGTTTTCCGTTTCATATCAACCAGGTTGTGGACGACAAATGATGCAGATGGATTTAAAATCGTTGCTGTCTTAGAGATTGAGCTGCCATCCTTTTCTACAAAAATGGCTTTGGTAGCAGCGCTGAAAAAATGCGTATCGTAATCGTATCTTTAATGAAAACAAGGGTAATACCACAACAGTTAGGTATATGTACACGCGCAATTTTTTATAAAGTTTAATACAGAGCAATTAGAATATATCATGTTACCTGCTTTGGACAAGAGAATATATCATTGACAGTGAAATCAGTGATCCAATCAAAACCCTTTGCAAGGATTTTGACATTTTTCGCTCTTTTTCTATCACAAAAATATTAAAGCCACACTGACAGAGTTCGGTGACGACGATAATTTATTTCCTGTTGAATAACACTATCACTAAAAACGGAAAAAAAGTTACAAAAATAGAAATGCAAAATCAAAATATTTTTTTGCATATTTTGTGAATTGGTATTATGTCATCTCACTAAACATGATTACCAAGCTCAACCAGGAAACTAAACAGAATAAGCTCCAGTAACTCCAACTGGAAATCACAGTCAATGTAATCTGTAGCTTTACATAAGAAAATGAGAATAATAACATATAATAAGAAATAAATGCATTCAGAAGCACATGTATTCGTAACTATTTAATGTTTTATGATATATTATATCAGGAGACACATCAATAAAGGAAAGGACGCAGTTTCTTTTTAATGTTTTGGCAATTCTTTTTAAATTAATGAATTACGATTGGTTTCCTAACAAAATTATTAAAGGTGGATTCGTCACAAACGCTCTACTTGCGCTATATTACACAAGCTAAATTGTATAACAAAACTTGAAAGATTCTGTTTTTTCGCATGGCATTTTTTTATTAAGATGCAGTTGACCTTGAGGCTACGTAAAATTCTGCTCTATCAAATATATCTGGCCATTCATTAAATACTATGTGTAAATTTAATGACAATTATTCGCCATATCATGGTTATCCAGTCATCCACCGCACCGTGTGCCCAGCACAATAAAGTTAGTAGAATCAAGTAACATAGCATAATAAAAAGAATTGAGAAGGCCGCTGGCCTGTAATAGTACCTTAATATTTCTTTGCGGTTAATATTCATTATCACTGCTGTGGCATGATAATAATAATATGCAATCTATTTACCAAGATAGTTTTTCAAGTTTTGCTCGGTAATACTGCTAAAATTTTATTCTGCAAATAATTTTGAAAGTTTTTGAAGTTTGGGAAAGCGAAAGCGTCAGGGAACACAAGACTCTAATTCTCCGGGAAATCAAAATATTGATTTTTTGGTGGAGTCTTGGAAAGGCTACGAAATTTTTAGGAAGATTATTTTTGACGGTGAGCAGTTGAATAGAGATGATCCAAAGGCTTTCCTCAAAGAAATCTTCTACAATTTAGTGTTTAGCAAAAGCTCTCGCCATGACTACGGGATCGTTTGTCGGCTGGACTTGGGATAAATTTAAAACGATTTCCTGGACCAGCCGAAATAAAAGGGTCAGGGATGAAGTCGGATGAAGTTCCAAGCATAATGCTAGCGTAGATTTAAAATGAATTACATAATGAAGTATTGCAATGTTTTGTGATTATATTGCAAATACGAAGACAACATTGTTATGTAATGTTAATTATTATGCCTGATTTGCCGTTAAGCAAAAAAGCTGAATAATGTAAAATAGCTGCATAGTAGTCGTCTCCTAGACTAGAATTCTACAAAAAATGATAAAATTATCCATAAACATAACTTGGTCATTGTTACTCTGGGTAATAGAGGACATTAGAGCATCGACATTCTTCTCCTCTTACTGAAAATTGTTGTCTTCTCTATTGATACACAGCTTAGAAAAGTCGTTGAAAACATTCTGCGTTTTGCCCAGACGAGAATTAAGTCTGCAAAAAATAAATAATTACTGTCATGGCATGGAACATTCATACGCTACGCTGAATAGAATTTTGTTAGGCGATGATAATGTTGTTTTGTTTACTTTTGTTTTTGTAACTGTTTTGGGGGACTGGTTTTTTTACTTGATCCTGTTGTAACTCACATAATTAAGAGTAAAAACACTGCAACAATAACAATTACAGTAGAAGTGGCTATAGCAACTTTTTATTATTATTTACTTTAACTTTTCGCTTGTGCCTTTTTGTTCTCTTACGCGGTATAGTTGTCCAGCTAAAAGTTATAAAAAAAACTTAATGCGTTTTTTTATCTGCATCGAACTATCAATATGGTGTAATCAAAATAATGATATGATGTTCCCGTGCAGCGATTCATGGTAAAAAATACGAAAAACATTTGAAGGAAGATGCATAATGTTTGTTTTACAAAACCGTGACTTTTTGATTCAATGATTCCTATTGCATACCTTTTTTATGATTCGATCATTTTATAATAGGTATTGAGCTTCTATCAAGGCAGGTACGGGTCAGACTGTTTGATTATTGGGTTGGGGAAGCAACTTTGTTGGCTCGAATTATCGTATTCTACAACCAACATTTTAAAAAACCCTAAGCCAATAAAAACGAATTTAAAAAATAAGGGAATCGCTGGCATAAGCGTAATTTTGTTTTTCTGTTTTACGGAAATTTTAAAGCGAAAACATCATCTACTCCAATCAGTATGATTTTTCTAATTTGTAAGAAAAGAATAAGCGTAAACGATGTCAAAATTATTGGAGATGAAAAAAGTGACCTTGGCAATAGTTATATTGCCTACAATATTTTGTTTCGCACAAAGCAGGTATACTTTGCTATAATTGCTGCAAAAAAGGTTCGTTAAAAAGCATGAGACGTATTCTTCCAGTATCACTTCCAAAGAAATTATATCCTCAACTTCTACGGCAAAAGTCGCAGCTCTAAATCCTTTAATATGGCTCATAAATCAATCTCACAAAGATAGACAAAGACAAAGGAAAGATCGCTCTATTAATGGAAAGGAAGATTCACAAGAAGATGAAGTAAATGAGCAGGAGGAAGCGGGGGAAACTGAGAAAGTTACAATTGTTAATCCATTGGAAGACCCATCGTCGTTAAACTTCTATACGGTTAAGAATAACATTTCAAATTTAGATGAAAACAAAACTGTTGAAAGAATTCCTTCAGGAGACGAAACAGATTTCGTCGATGATACTAATTTTGTTCGAAACTCAATGCATTTGAAATTTGTGTTGTATATTCACGAAGTTACGGACATTGACGAAGTTGCTGAGGTAAGCTAAAGCTTAAATGTATTGAATCAATAAAATGTAAAAACGCTCCGTGTTCTAATCTTAAGCCATCTTACTTCTTTTTTGTAAAGATAATTACCGCAGTTATCAGTGGAATAATTAGTTGGAATGCAAGCAATGTCAATCAAAATCACTTTTTACCAAGTAAACTATACAAAGGTGGATTTCTTGCGAAACCGGAGTTCTTTCAGCAAATGTGGAAACCAAATATTAACTTTTGTACGATTACGTTTTTCTTCATTTTTATTTAATTCGGCTAAAAAATATTGATGCAAGAAATAATGTACCTATTTCTTTTGTAACTAATTTTTAGTTGAGAATGTTAAATTGTTGTCAAACAAAGCGTTTTTGAATGAGCCATCAAACTTTATATACCTCGAAGATACGCAACGGTTATATTACCATATCACCAAGTAAGTAAATTTGTACTTTTTCAAAAAAAGAAATAATTAACTCTTAATAAATTAAGTAAAGTGTTTATTTAAATTGTCAGACAAACGGTTAGATTAAGATGCAACATGGATTTTCAGTATTATCCTGCCGATATTCAAAATTGCAATTTCAACATCATCGATTGTAAGTTTTGCTTAACCGTCTACTAAAAATATTAAAAATGTTTTAAGATGATATTAGCTGGACTTGTGATGATATTTGTGGGTTATTAAAAAGTTAACAATGACCGACTTATTACGATGGATTGGAAGAAGGCTCGCGGGGTGGAACTTGATGATAACAACTTTGCAGTACAATTAAAGTCTTATGAAGGAAGAACAAAAGTAGAACATCCAGATATTAAATGTTTGTAATGCAAAAAGTTAATTTTGGTTTGACTTACAG
>JAHZNJ010003499.1:0-22922 GCA_027744475.1 Lepidocyrtus cf. sotoi NNG-2020
ACAATCATACTCTATTCTGCTTAAGCTGTTCTGTCTGTGAAGATGAGCTGCTTTGTAAAAGTAATTTGTTGGCTGTGAAAATGTTCGTAGTTCGGAAGTGTTTTGTGTACAACATTAATATTTTTTAATATATATCTACTTCATCTCCATGTGCATATGCAGGCCTGTTTAAGCTTCTGTGAAACTGCGTACGAGTGATTATTATCTCCAGTTTAAAATATTTCGAAATATGTAATATTTCTTCATCACAAATCCCGAGTTAAATTTTGACAAAACCAAATTAACAGTAGCTTTGTGTTCGTATCAATACTTAAATGTTTGCAGTTGTTTTGTGTATGAAAAGTTAAAATTAAACTGCAGACTTTTAAAAAAGCTAATCAGACGGGTTTCCTATTCTGACCTTGGAAGTAAGTTCAAGCGCATGAACTACAGGCGCAAGTGGGAAGTAACGCAACATCGCATCGTCGCATTTCTACAAAAGCTGCAGCCACTGCTACGTACGTGAGCTTCTCTTAAGCATTTGTTGTAGCCATCGTGATTCGTTAATCCGGAGATTTTTTTATATAAGTGACATTGTCATCATCATTATTAGGTCAGTAGTAAGGTTATTCGTTTACATTTAGTTAATTTACATAAAATGTAGGTCTGTATGTCAGTTAAACGCTTAGATCATCTGATTTACTTACTTTTACTATCCAGAGCGAGCTTCTAGTGCCAAGCCAAGTTTAGAGCTGTCAAAATTAGCAGTAATCGAAATTTGATGGTAATTTATGAGTTGGCTAACATGCTTTGTGTAGCTAAGCTTTACCATCATACTCATAACAAAAAAAATTATACAACGACTACGGTGCGACGAAAAAATTTACGACGACAGCTCCATTTATTCCACATTAATTTTAGTGCAGTCTTGGCATGTGTTAATCACTCGCTCAAAAAACGACTGACGATATGAGAGCTTTGTTTGAAAGTCACTGCACAATGACATGACACTGATCTTACTTGCGAAGTAGGAGAGATACCGGCAAACTCTTTCTTCTTTGTAAGATGAATCGCACTCGTTCAATTATTAATGGTCTAATGCAAAATAATGCTTTCTTTTGTACCAAGTTTTTAATTTTGGCCAGTTTTTTTTGCAAAATGTGTAACAGTAAAAAAATCCTCCTTTGCCCCTTCCCTCTTTAATAATTTGTTGCATGTTAAAATCTCCCGAAGATCTGTAGACAACAAAACTGTTTATGTCCATAATTATTCATGATCACATGGATGATGGTAATAGAAACCGTATAGAAATTAATTATTACTTTTTGACTAAAGAGTTTCCACTTCGTGCCTCAGCAGCAACAGACTGCAAAATTTTAACGTGTAGCGTATGCCATTATTGGCATTATTAAAAATTAGCGATAGATCTACAGCTCTTGTTTGAGCGTTTCGTTAGCAAAGAAATAATAACGTTCCATAATGGGATTGATTTGATATATCTGTAGATTATTGTTGTAATATTAATACTGTGGTTATAATGATATGAGCGTCCGCAGAGTAGACAAATAATCAGATGCTAATGACAAGCGTGATACTAAACTGATAAATCTACCTGCTATATGTTTTGTATCAGTACTCCCCCGACTCAACCATCATCTTGTTCAGTTTCAATAAATATGGGTACCTCCATTATAACGGATTCCAAAAGGAGAATCATACTCAAGCTTCATAATATTAATTATGGTCCGTCATCGGTAGTCTTTTCATTGCATCTTCTTCTGTCCCTTCTGCTTAATTTTGTTTCCTATTAGCTTAGCATTTTTGCAAGATAGGGATTAGATTGACATATTATTAAAAGGAAAAAATCTAATCTGTTCAAAGAGATGTGGGATTTTTGATTTACAGATTATTATTAAATCAAGATGAGCATGTTTAAATGTATTCTTTTTGTTTGAAAACATCTCATTCAAAAGGA
The DNA here is from genome assembly GCA_027744475.1 of Lepidocyrtus cf. sotoi NNG-2020. Lineage (NCBI taxonomy): Eukaryota > Metazoa > Arthropoda > Collembola > Entomobryomorpha > Entomobryidae > Lepidocyrtus > Lepidocyrtus cf. sotoi NNG-2020. The sequence goes on from JAHZNJ010003499.1 coordinate 1,955, forward strand.
AATGTAAACCCAGCCTGAATTGATTCATTGTAAAGAGAAACATACGCATTATTACAATATTATGAAATGAAACCAATTTATATTAACTCCCCAGCTCATGTCGGTAGTGAAATGCATGTTACCTTTCTATTTTAATAACAAACCTAGAATTATGTGGTTATTATCTAACATTACACCTTACTAGGTGAGTGTGTCCCTTTAAATGAAAGAAATGTACAGTTTTTCTATTAAAAGTCTAAATTTAGGATCAAACAAGATTTTTCCCTCTTTGAATTGACACATTGTACCCTTTCCTTTCCACTAGCTTGCAGCAAGCTTGACATAAAAACGGATACCTATTGAGTTATTATTGGAGCATGATATCAGCATTAACATTACCCCGTCGGTCGGTGGTTTGGTTAGATAGGTGCATTACACAGCCCTTGTTGACTTTTCATTTAGAATGTTGTTCCTTTAGCCACAACAACCGAAGAGGGACAAAAGTTATGGTAGCGAAAGATACAAGATACTTGAATATACATGTACAGAAATTTCTCGACTAATAAGAGTTTCCTCTCTTTGTTACTTGGCCAGGTTGACAATAGTTTTTGGTATCACGTCATAAATGAAAAATTACATTTTTGTATATTAGGGCATGTCAAGTTAGTTTAGTTTAGAGTGTGGATTTAGTATGACTACAACTACTGTAAGAATGATTGAAACCAGCATAAATTTTATAGCTTCAGTTTTTACAATGAATAAAATGTAGAAAAGGGAAATGCGAATTTGAAAGTTTCACTAACGAAGCACTTCATTTCTAATTGTAAGTTTACTAGGCAAATATGCTCAAGTATCACTCAAATCTGTACACACATAATGTAATTCAGTTCTTCATTTTTATTTCAAGTGCACTAAATTATTGAGTTCGGGACAAATGATGGAAATTAAACTGGGTATTCAAGTTCTTCTTCCTGCAAGCCACAAAAACCAGGAAGGATAGAATCTTTAATCATACCAGTGCCAAGTAATAAATAACCTAAGTGACTTTAAAGGACATTGTGAAAAAAGTCGGATTAGTTTTAAGAGAAAGGATAATTTCCTTCCAAAGTTTCCAAAAATGATTCCCTGTTACAGATTAGCGGTTTTTGTTCTAGTGACGGTTATAATCAACTCGAGATACGCACTGTGCACTCATTTTGACGCTAATTCTGTGCCAAATTGGAGAGCAGATAGACTAGTCAGAGCCAATAATAATGTCAGCAACATTCAGAATAGTTTCAGTGTTGCTGGTGGTGGTGATCGTAGCAATGTAAATTTAGTAAATTTCCCACCGCCAACCTCATCATCACCGTTATCCGCCTTATCATCATCGTATTCAATAACTCCAAGCCTCTCTTACCAGTTTCATACAAACGATCATGAACATCTGGATAAAATTGTGTTAGCTCATCATAATTCAGTTAGAAACGGTTTCTCCGCTGGAGCTTCTCCAACAGACAGCGATTATGCTAGTGGCTCCGTCACTACAGGGAAAATAGTGGAAAGTAAGAGAAATGGTGATGGTAGTGGTGGAAAAGGGAGCGGAGTGAATCTTCCAGCAAACCACGGAGTGAATAGTAATAATAATCCCAGTCCAACGTTCGACTTGTCAGCATATCAAGCACAACAACAGCAGCAGCAAGAACCGGTGGCGGACGCCCACCGAATCAAAGGAGGAGATTGGAATGGTAAACAACAACAGCAACAACCATGGCTGTATCGTCAAACAACCCTTCCAGCTATTTCAAACGGAAACTCATTTCATTCACAAAATATCAACAACGGGCAGGTAGGGAAGAAGCAACAACAAAAACCTAATGGAATTTCATCTCATGACAATACTAACAAGCTAGTATCTCAAAACGATCGCTTTAAGTCTGCCGGCAATAATGCAACATATCAGGAAAAGTCGGAAGGGAAAAACCCATCGTTACAATATGAATCTAGAAAGGACACTCCAACGTCTTTTGTGTACAGCAGCAGGCTTAGCAATGGAAATCCTGCACAGCATTATGCTAGCATGACAGCACAAACTCACCCACTAGGAGTAGCTTCTTCCTATAATTCTCCTTACAGTGGCATACACAGGACACAGGTCAACTCAAACAGAGTTCCCTTACGACAGAACGGAAGTCAGAAAAAACGCCAGCCAATTCGTTCGCAAGGGAAAAAGAAGAAATCGGGGAAAAGAAAGATTTTAGCTTCAAGAGCTGATACGTATGCAGCTGATGATGAAGAGGAGGAGGAGGATGATGCTGAGGAGGAAGACGTATATCAAAACCATTATCACCATGACCACCGACAAGGACTCTATGAAGGAGAGAAAGAAGAAGGAATGAATGACCAAGAGGATGTGGAACAGGAAGAAGAAGATGATGAAAGCAACTATTACTACCCACCTGATGGTGAGGGGGATGGGGAAAATCCGGAAATTAGAGATATTGGCGCGCCGGGAGATCCAGGTGCTCATGGCTTTGTTCCGCCACCTGGAGCATTACCCCCAGGCCCTTTCCCACCGCCTCCTCCGCCACTTAAAGGAACTGTTGATTATATCCTTATTCCATTGATTCTCATCGGGATAGCTGCGCCAATTTTCGTAGTTTTGTACGTGATTCTTGGAGGATTTGAATACAAACTTGCCCCCATCGCAAGAAGCTTTAAGAGCTCGGCGGCAGATTATCAGGTAAGATAAACAAATCAAAAGTGTAAAACTGTCCAAATTTCGAAAGAAAGAGCGATTGTGTAAATTCTATCATAGTGTGGCAAAATCTTTACAATTCTGTTTATATTTTATAGCCATACATAGATTCGGTTACTTCCTCGGTTGGAAGAGCTCTGGAAAAGTATGAATGCTATGAATACACATCGTGCCGACTACGTCGTCTTTATGACAGGATTGGATTTTCCTCAGATACTACTTCCAGTATCGAAGAGTAAGAACGATTTTTTATTTTCGGTTTTTGTCACGCTTGTGGGCATTTTTCCTTTCACTTTTATAGCAAACTATCTGTTTTATTTTGGTTAAGCATTTGAGTTTTCACAAATCCTGTAAAAACTTGATTGGATAGAAACAGGATAGTGGACGAATTTGCATCACACAAACTCACGTAACTATTTATGCACTTTTACATTCTTCTTCCATTCAATTCTCATGTTTTCAAGTCAATTAGGCTTTAGGGTGTTGATTCTACGATGAAAATTTATTTTCAAAACAGATAAACCAAAGTAGATTTCATAACCAAGTCTCAGATTTTCGGGGACTTACATAACTCCATTTCATTCTTCCTTCCTGTTTTAGAAAATGAATGAATTGCTTGTGTGGATTGTGATGAAATTTGCCTTAAAAGTGCTTACTTCAGTTCCATTGGAGATTATCCATTTTCCATAATCTTTGAATCTGACTGTACTGAGGGATAATAATGTGGTTACCTATAGGAAACGCTTTTGTTAAAAACAATGGAAATCATTGTGCACAGATCATTTGCAGATGTACCACCACAACATTCTTTCATGGATTCATTTCCGACAATTTCCATCTCCATGAGACTTTCATTGAATTGTACATTTGATTCTTCTAAATGCAGATAACTCGATCTATTAGCCCGTCCGCAAACCACCATAATAATTCATCATCAATACATGAACGAAACTTTAATTTTCACTACATACATCCATCCCATTTTATATTTTTGGATTTATGTACTACGAAGTGATTAAAAAATCTAAGCCAATGCAATGAAATGCAATGCATTGAAGAGTAAACTCGATGTTGATGGTAAAAACCATGTTCGTAGCGAAATAGACTAAATCCTTTTGCAATAAAACAATTAATCAAACCAACGTAAATGGTGTAAAAGAAATAAATGAATAGAATTTAAAAATTTGATGAAAATCAGGAAAAACTCATCATAAAAAGTGCTCTCCTAATAAAACCACGACGATAAAACAGTTTTTTCTTAAAACGAAATGATATGAAAAATACAATGAAGGTCAACAGGATGAAATTTTTATAGAATGAAAACCATCAAAATAATATATGAAAGAAAGAGCTGTTTAGTCGCTCAAGTAGCAGTAGAGGCAGCAGCAGCATTACCATTATTTGTTAAAGTAAATAATATAGATAAAAAGGAACAGTTTTCGTTCAGATTCAATTCCATCTTGTAAAACAATTATTATTCATCCTCCCTCTTCTGCACACAATAATATTCATCATAACGAGAAGATAGTAATCAAAGATGCAGATTTCAGATAAAAAAACATTTCACCCAGTGAGCTACATGATGATGATGATTTTGCTCAGTGATGGTGTTATGTTAGTGGTAGTTGATGATCATGAGATGAATACTACTATAGTGCACGTTGCACATCTGAGCAATTAAACCATGAAACTTTACCCCTTTTTCTTCTTCATCAATTTCTTCTTCTACTTATTTGAAATTTTTTTATGTAAGATACAAGGAATGTATGCGCGCAAGTGTTTTGGTGTTGATGAATACAAAGTTTTGAAGAAGAGTAAAAATTGTTGTTTTGGTTAAAATACAGCGTCTGCCTTTGGTGATTTGATGCACAATCTTTCTTTCTGTCTGATTTCCTTTTCGTTTTTGATTGCATTTTGTATTATTCTTCATTGAAAGAAATAAATGCATCTTACTGTTGCTGTTGCTGACAAATAGCAGTAAGTCAGTCAAACCTCTGCGCTGCTGTTCTGGTGGCTTTTTAATTGCTTGCATGTACATATTAATAAAAAACAATGGTTAAAAATCAAAAGCAGCTCCATCCTCAATATCATCATCATCAGCAGCAGCAGCATCATCATATACAAACTTGTTAAAAGTTCATTCAAAATGATTCAGTAGATTGTGACCGTCATCATCATTTAATAATTATTACAAATTTATAGAAAAGAAAGTGACGATAAATCCTTCAACGTCAATGTTTTAACATATCTGTCATGATTTTTATAATACCTTTGTTTTGTTTTTCCTTTTGAAAAGAAAGATCGAAAAATGTTTCATTAAGAATTATTTTAGTTTGTATGAAGTGGTAAAAGTTTTAGGGAAATATGTGAGGTCTACATAAAAAATATTATACAAGACTACATTTAAAAATTTTAGTAGTTTGCTGTAGTAGTAGCTTGTAAAATACTAAACGCACATCATTACACGCCACTGTATAAGGGTATTTTATTATAAAATTGGTTTGACCCACCTTTTTCAGTTAATAAGGAAATTACTATACCTACTTACAAGCTATTTTCTCGCTACCTACATGCTATGCAACGAATTACTGAAAGATGGAATTACTAATAGTAAATTACTAAATGAATCTCAGCTACCTAGAATTTTCTCCCATGTTTCAAACAATCTACTTCAACGGATTTCATTAGAAACCATGGGAGCCTCACAAATCAGTTTCTGTAGGTTTTGAAAGGGTCAACAAGTATAATAGGCATACATAAAGCCGCTTGGGGAAAGCGTTTTGTGTGTACCTCCATTCTTTATTTTCCTGATTTCAAGCCTAAACTATTTTGATTCTCTGATTTGTTGAAAACATTACTCTTCTTACACATTGTTAATAATAACGAAATTTAACGTTTTGATATTATTGCAAAAATTGTATTGTGTCTTTCTTGGGACTGATTTAATTCGGCTGGAATGATTCTCATTTGAAGAAAGTAAATGTAAAAAGGTGTTGTAAAGTCACTTTTAATGGCTGGGGAATTTATCCCTGATTTTTTAATAAAAGAATACCTGCTGTAGCTCCCAGTTTTAATGAAATTGCATGTCCATCACTTCGTATTCGATTTCTAAACACAACTTTCAATTAGTTAGAACAAAGCAATAGCCTTGTCACTACAAATTCTCATAAAGCATATTTTATTACTGTTCTTTGGGGGGTAGACACCACACAGCCAATGACCAGTAGGGCTAAAAGATAAATAGAAAAAAAATATTATTTATGGTCTAGACTCTCAACCTTTTAATTCAGGCAGGAAGTTTAAGGAAATTGCAAACTGATTTTGAGTAAAAGTTTTGCTGGTGTTGTTCTTGTAAAAAGTTTATATTTTGTAGCACTAACATGATCATTAAAGTTTTGTGCTGTCTAATATTGCGTGCTTGTTTTAATATATTGAAATTGCAAGCAAATTCTACGCTCTCTCCCTTACAAAATTATTAGAGAGCATCTAATAAACAAGTCAAATCAATATTTAAAGATATTATTTTGCGTGAAATAAAAGGGTAGTGGTAGTGGCTGCGGCTGTTGAAATGTAATGCAACTTAAAAGATTTCTGTCTAGTAGAAGGTGCATTTCTTTGATGTAACCAGTAACCACGTACTTTCTGAATCAAGTAAGTGTAGTATCAGTATCAGATCAAAATCAAACCAATAATTCTATCGATGATGGGTCATTATTATTGTTATGTGAGTAAGACATATTATTGACTACACAGTCATACATTATTATTAAGTATTTACCTGTTTTATTAGTACTTTTTGGGATTGGCTTTGGTTTGGGTATGCAGTGCAGTAATACTCGTAGCCCAATGTCAATGTCCCAATGAAAATAAAATATTTAAGCAAAAAATAATTGAGATTCATGAGGAGAAATTGTTGTCAAGTAGTAGTTTTGTAAGTAGCAATAAGTGATTAAGTAGCAGCTTGCATCGCTTTATTAATTGGGCAGTTTTTCATTGCATTTGATTTTCTTTATTTTTTAAAGTATTTCTTTTAAAGATCCGGTAAAACGCAGACCCAAAGGGTTAAATAGACGATGAGTATATCGAATAATAATATGATGGTTGTATGGCAGTCAGTAGGAGCAATTTTGATCCTCCTAATCTTCATTCTGAAGAATTAATTTTTTTAGAGAAATAGGTGAGGAATGACGTTGATGTCTGGTCAACAAGTCATCTTCACTTTTTCTGCAACACCTCGTACGAAGCCAATATTGAAGGAAATATGAGGAATGGATGCCAACGCCAATGCCAACTCATAATCAGTTTAGATTAGAGAAGGAATGATTTTGAGACGTAAAAACCGAATGTAATGCAGGACAGGTTGTTTCGTCTATTCTTCTGTGATACTTGTTAGTGGAGCTGCGCTGCCTTTTGCTGTTATCATTATTGTTTAGCTAAATACTAATTTAAACTTGCACTAACTGGATTTTTTACTGACTCGTATGTTTGTTGGTTGGTCCCTCCGTACCGCCGCTGCTGATGTTTCATCTTTGTCAGTTGCCCTCCTCATAATAATTTCTAAACTACAGATACGATGCTGCATGTGATTGTGCTACAAGTATAAAGCAAGATTAGAATTAGGTCGGGAAAGCAACGGTGATTCTTCTTCTTCTTCTTCGGTGACGGACGGACGACGACCAAATACTTAATCCTCTGCAGTTTACAGATCATCAGTTGACCACACATTCGAGGAGGAGAAGAGTTGGCCGCTTGCCCATAATATTACGTTACACTTTGTTGCTGGCTCCTTTCTTCATTAACATCGCATATATCGCGCATCACCTTTCTACAGAAATATTTTAACTATGCTGGCATATGGCAGAAGAAAGATAATGAAATGTCCAAAAATCCTAACGTAGCGTTTTACAAAGACGGAGAGACAGAGAAAGAAGGAAAGAGAATTATAAATGTAAACATAAAAAAGCTTCCGAAAAATATTCTCTTTTGAAAATCACTTCTTCACATTTGTACTACTTGAATGTAGCTCATTACAAAAGCATGAAAAAAACCTTTAGGTAATGCTTATCTTAATCGCGCAAAACAAGCTATTTATAGTAGCATCACTTTTTTAACTGGCGTTCGTTTTGTTGCTTGATGTTTTAAATGAAGTAACTGCTTAATAATACTTCTGCTAACCTACATTTTATTCTAGTGCATCATTCACATCATCATCATCTTTATCTATCTATACATATTTGATGTAACTTCAACTTTACTGTTGTTTGATTTTAAATTTAAATACAAAACAAGTACTTTTTCATTTTCAAGTCAATTTTTTCTTGAATAAGTTACTTATTATAAAAGCATGTGTGCAAATGCGTAAACTGCTAATATGTAGGAAACATATAAATATAAATAGGCTTACTACTGGTGCAAACTGCACTATAATTATATGCATTTTGGCTATTCTAAAATAGGTTTATCATCCGATACTTACCAAAACATTATTTTTCTGAAGATAATAGCTGCAAGATTTATTGAAATCGATGAAGTTCGTGTGATTTATATCAGGATTATTTAATCAAAACATCTCAAAAAATTTAATGTAATATGAACTTGCGCTGTATTATCAAATTTATTTTTAACATTTAAGGAGTAGGCGCAATGATTAATCTTCAATTTCAGTATTTTATTTTGCAAACAAACAAGAAATATTCTTTTCTGTAAAAATCTATTATTTTCTTCTTTCTTTTCTTTGATTATATCTCCTTAACCCTCGTGTTTACCAAACTGGTAATATTATGTTGGCGATGATAGTGAGTGGCCATCGCAATAATGCAATAAATTTATTTGAATGAAATACATTTTTACTGCAATTAAGTAAAGATGAGACATGTTTTGAATTACGTATTCATTTGATTACATCGTTCATTGTGTAAGTTTTTTGTGACAATTTTTGGCACAGCTGCAAACAAAACATGCTTGTCTTCTTTACTTACTTACTTTACGCTCCTTTTCTAAATACCCAATGACAGTGGTGGTGTTTACGTTATGATGATGAAGTAGTTGACTCTTTAATACATGATTTGTCGATTACCGTAATCCCTATAAAAATGGCGAAAAATACTTGTTTGCTTTGAAATTCATTCATGAACATTATCAACCGTGATCAATGGCAATGTTTTATCCTAAAAAAGCATGGTCATCTTTCTTCTCCACTCCTACACTCCATAATATTATTATACTTTTATTACTTATTCTTACTCTTACACACGTTATCAACTTTGCATCAAAGGTCATCATACGTATGACTAATATATACGGAAGTTTAAGGGTCCGTCGACTAAAACTGATTATTATGCTGACACAATTTTAAATTATTACGTAGGCTTTACGGAATTAGTTATGCTTTATTTTACACATAATAATAATATCATTTAATATAATCTTGGAAATATTGGAAAGAAAGGACCACCTTAGCAATAACAAAACATGCTCTTTGAAGATCTTTGTGCAAAATACTACTTAACTTACATTACATAAGAATCAATATGGATAGAAGTTTTCTTAAAATAATAACTGATAATGGTGTTATGATTTTGTGTACGTTAGTTATAAGTTTTGAGTTGTTTGAGTTAAGTTTGATACATAGTATTTATATCAAACAACTCAAAACTTATAACTAACGTACACAGCAAAGAGATGGAGTCATTTTTACTCCTTTTTCAAATAAATTATTTAGGAAGGAGAAGGGAGGAGGGGAAAAGATTTGATGAGCGAGCATTGTATGCGATACGTATTTAATGCTGAATTGCTGCTTCTGATAAAATTCGGTGCGTATATACAAAGAACACACATTTCTGCAGGATCAATTTTCCGGTTTTTTTTCTAATAATTTTTCCATTTCACCTCTTGCATACAAATTGTGGCAATTGGCATTATAATTACATAACTGTGCAAGTGTTACAAGAAGAATGTTACTACTACTACACTACCTAAGCAAGATTTTGCAAACATCGTGCGGGTTAACCACACAATATTGGCAATCTCATAAAGATGTTTAAAACAGGGACTTAATCATGTTCTTGAAATCATCCCCAATGAAAGGTACCCTATCAGGTTTCGAATACATTGTAAGTAGTACTATAATATACTCGACCTTGCGATTAAAACGGAATGTTGATTAACTCATATTTATTTAATATCCAAGAGATCTTACTATATTTTGTTTAAAGGTTGACAAGTAAGTACTGAACTAAAGGCTTGTGAATTTAGTTGCTTTCCTGAAAGCCTTCTTTCTTTTTACAAGTCTGCTGCTTGATTTGTTTTCAAATTATCGTCTGCTAATCTAGTCTCAAAGGTCGCATCAAATGCGAGTTTCATGAATCGCGAGCAGTAGTGCTTATTCTATTCCGTGATTTTTTCAAAGAATTATAATTATATATAAATAAATAAATAATTTCTTGTTTAATCATTTCTGAAAATTATAACGTTTTAGTTGATGATTCAAAGCAGCAAAGTAACATTAATGGTAAGGGAGGATCCTCAGATTACTTATCCTGTAAATTCCTTTAATCTTGCAAGACGTACTTCGATGTTTGATGACGTTAGTAAAACAAGTTCCAAGACTTTACAAAGTTTCATCGTTTAAAGATTAAGTGGGAAAATTGATTGAAATTGCATGAATGATTGAAAATACATTTTTTGTGAAAATTCTTACTGAACATTTAAGACATGTAAGATTTAAATTAGACGTAGATGTAGTTTATTCGTTTCAGGCATGCCTTTTGGTTTTCGTTAGTATAAAATCATAGCTAATAACGTTATTGCTTTTGTTATTTTCCACAGATCGTTGAATGCTGTGACGCCGAAGGAGTATGGACCAATAGTGAGTAAAGCATTTTCTTCGCTGACGCAGAAGGCACGCAATGATGAAATGTGTTCCAGTTATAAATGTTCTGACATGGTAGAATACTTCCTGTGAATATAACTTAATTACATAAAATTTACCTATTGCTGAACCTGTTTTATTTATTTAAATAATTATTAACTTAATTTATCTTCACGTAGAAGTTCTGTAAACGTGTAGGCGTACTTAAGCTGCCATATTTATGTATCTTTGGCTACTATTTAGTTTTTATTGGAAAAAATCAATACAAAATATGAAAATACTACTCTGTTTATACTTTACTTATCTGTTTACGTTTACTGGTTTGATATACAAAAATAAAATAAAAGTGAATTTAATCATGATTTTTGTATGTTTCTACATTGATTGATGATTATTAATAATAAAACTATGTTTTTGTTGATATTTTTATAACTTTCCATTTTTTAATTTATTCTATCTAGAAGACTCTCGTAATTCCCTCATAATAGAAAATTGCTGTTTTCGACTGCACCTTACATAAACCATAGTATGGTTACTATAAAAGTAACATACCAAAAGCAAAGGAAAAAAATCAATAACGAATCCATTCATATTTTCGTACATTGTAATAATCAAAATGAGAAAATGAAAAAAATGCTACATACTGCTAAAAAGCGGATGTGGATGTTCATAAAAATCAATCAATGTTTACAGGACAACAAACAACTCTACTAACGAAAAAAAATAAAAGAAACTTCTATTACGCTCGTTCGTTTCACCAATCACCCACCACCACACCACCACCAACATTATTTTAAGATCTCTAACATGAATGCTTTGGATTGGATTCTCCTCATCACCACTTACCAGCATCATTTATTACTTTACGTTTACTCATTAGGTATAAATTATAACAAGATGATGATGAAAATTGCAAAACTATTTCATCAAGTTTGACTGACATTGACTTCCTTTTCTTTCATGCATATTTCTATTCCATCTTTTCACTGAAAGATTTTTTCTTATGAAAAAAAACATAGAACCTAACTTACCTATGGATTTCCTCAAAGCACACACGTCGTTGTTGAGCGCTGCTTTAAGCATTTAAGTTTAATATTAAAACGAAAAACGAGAGATCTCCTACAATTTAAAGAAGTATGAATGCAGATTACTAGTAAATCTCCTGACTACTGCAAAAAAAGGCTTTGGGCAGAAGCATGCAAAAAAGCAAAAAAAGAATATACAAGCAAATCATTCATGAGCCTATTAACCACAACACGAATTCCTTTTTTCTTAACTTAAATTTTAATATGGATGAACTTCACTTTTGTTTTCACCTTGTTACCACAGCACACAGTAGTGCACAAAAATCCATAAAAATGCACGTTTTGTACGTGAGTTCATTTTAAAGAAACATAATATTCTAGAATAGAATTTTGTCGAGAAATATTTTTGCACCTTAGAAGTAGAATATTATAGGGAGGGTGTAGTAATAATATTATCATTATATTTATGAATATCCACTTTACTATACAGTGTAAACTTGAAGGAATTAAAATTTTATAAAAAATCAGTTTACTTTTTACCGCAGCGCAGAAGTATTAAATGTTTTGGTCAAAAACATAGAAAAAGCTGTTGTGATTACCACTCCAAGTGTTTTTCAGCTAAAACGCTCAATTTTTTTTATTTCGCATAGTTGAAATGAGTTTAAAACAGAAATCAGAAACACGTAATGTTCAAACGAAAAGATTTACTTTGCCTCGATTGGGTCGATGGATACTATATTTTTTAATTAATATATAGCTATTTACAGAACGAACACTTCTACCTTTGCCTTTGCGGCTACCCCTTGTAATTTATAAATCGCTTTTAGTGAAGCCTGACCTTGAGATAAAAAAGTTCATAGAAGAAATTATATGATTGACTAGATACGAATGCGATGAAGAGAAAGAATAAACAGTAGCGGTAAAATATTGATGATTTTCATTTATTTGCACGCCTTATAATTAGCTCTTACTAATAACACTGCCTAAATGAGTTTAAAAGCAGTTCAGTTTTTTAGTATTCCGTTAAACCCTCTAAATTAAAACATTTTGTACCACTAAATTAAAACCAAGTGTGCTATCAACATCAATTACTTTACTTTGGTTAGTTGAGAGATTTTCAATAACCTAAATTTAGCTCAGCATTGATGTGAAGAATAACACATTTGAATGGTAAGGATCATAGTAGCATTGCTTTTTTCCGTAAGCTGTACAATGAATGATGATGCTCTTGCGGACCATTCTCGCATTTCCCTGCTATTCAAAGGATTAATTTTCATTTTGCAAAACAATATCACATCCCAAGAAATATAAAAGCGCTTTCTGTAACGTATTCGCTGGTAAAGTAAGAGGGTTTGTATTTGCAACAATCCAAGATGATGAAGGTATTCTTTAATAAAGAAAGACACACTTCCGAAAAAAACTTTTTAGGAGTCATTCAGTCAGTCAGTGGATAATGCAGTTAGTAGGATAAATTGTGGAGAAGTAAAAATATTACGGTAAATTCTATGCTGTTTTATCTCAGCAGAGTACTCCTAAAACTTTCCCCCCATGAATAAAAATAAATCATATAATAATATTCCTCTCTTACTTTAATTCTGAAAAATTGTCAGGTTTTTAGCACTGACTCACTCCCGAACACATAGCGAAGGCATATCCTTTTACGCTACGCATTTTATTATGTATTTACATCGTAATCGTACATCGCATTGGAGTTTTTACTGATGACTGTATCATTCATGTTAAATTACTATATAGTTTTGAAAAGGAGCTTTTCGTAAAATTTGAGAATTTTGCATGTGCACATACATATAAGGGCTACTAAAATGTGAGCTGCCCCTGTATAGTCCCGGTCATTGTTAGTGGTGGTGGCGTTGTATATTTAAAAAAATATTTTTATAGAACAAGTTCTACTGGTTTTGATTTTTTTCTTTCAAAATTTGATCATGTATGAAATACCTGCATATTAATATTTTTTCGTTACTCATTCCTTCCAAAAGGGATGGGAGGGAAAATCGAAGAAGAGAGGAAAGAATTTTTCGTTTTTAGTAAAAGCAAAAAAGGGTATGGGTAAATAAAAAAGAGTTGCTTGCCAGTTTCGTAATTTTTGATGTATTACCATTGCATTAGTAGTAGTAATAGTAGTGTGATGGTAAAGAGGGAATGCGAATGCCTAGTTTTAACACATTTTTTTCTGTAGTTCATCTTCCTTCCCTCTAGTCTTTTGGTTTGTTTAGTCAGGCGTAAAAACAGACAAACGAATACATAAATAATCATTTTTGAAAGAAGAAGAGTAAATCAAAAACATGAAGAAATAAAGGAGGTTTTCCCAGAAATGTCATCCTCATTACTATCATCATTGAAATGCTATTCCCTACATCCCTACTATGAATGACACTACAGACAAATATTCATTATCACCACAAAGAGCATTAATGTATTTGACAAGTTATCATCTAATATTTTAGAAAAAAGATTTGCTGTGCTTATTCGGTTTTTAAGGAAATGGGATCAAAGACTGTCATTACTCCAAAGAACCTAAAAACGCATTTTTTTAGTGTTTTTCTTTCTCTTTATGAAAATAGTTTTGTATTGTAAACATAATGATTAGAGAAGAAGCACAAATTCCTTAAGAGGTAGGATAACTTTTCATAAAATCATTCCTTAATTTATTTATGTCATTTTGTGGTTTTTCATTCATTACAGCCCATTCAAGTATACAACCATACATACATATAAGTAGTCATCAAATCAATCACACTATATTACATTAATATCTGAAAAACTTAAATATAAAATATTTAGTAAACCTAATCCTGGATTAAGTCAATCAATAATAATAACTTACGATTAGATAGATTGGTATAAAATAGAATTATTAGAGTTCAACAGTTTAACGATAGAAAAAACTACCATAATGTACACTCCACCTTAATAAACCATTCATTCGTACACAAATGTTGAAGTAAATAGGAAAAATTACGGCAATCGTAGTGTTTTTAGAAAGAATCATACTGTTTATTACAGTAAAGCATGCAAACTGTCATTTCATTAAAGGCAACTTCCAGTTTGATTCACCTCACTGCACTGGCCCCCTATTTGTCATTTAACCTTTTATTCGGTATTGTTGTTGAGAGATGAAAACTTTTCCAGGGCACGCAATACACCACGAGCCATCCTGGCTGCATCATCGGCTGAGAGGTCCTGAAGTTCTCGGAGAGCTCTGGTTTTCACAGCGTTTCCATAACGAGAGTAGAGGATTCCACCACCAACCAAAACTAAAGCAATGGAGCCAACCCCGGCAGCAACATCATTCCATCCAGTCCAACTCCAAAGGCTTGAGCTGTTAGGTTGTCCGACAGTAGTTTGTCCATTGTGTGGGTAGTAGTACACGTAGTAGTTCTAGAATTAAATCAAAATAAAATGTTATTAATTATATTCTTTGAGTCTTTTTTTACTTTTCTTAATGAAACAGATGCGAATCTACAGAAAAAATAAAGTTTTTTCACAGTCTAACAGCAATTTGATTTGGCTAACGATGGGCTACTTTTCAGAGTTTTATTGACTGCTGAAATTTGATAACGGGATTTATGAGTCGGGATATATCATCTTTTTAGACGAAGGCACTATAATCTATCCATTATAATAATACCTTTCAAATCTAGTTCCCCATTTAAAATTTTTGCTTGTTGCTGAGCAACTACCTTAATGAAAGAAAACTACCTACTTGATAATATTATCTCATCATTCAAACCGTTTAAGCAGTGTTGCATTGCTAAATTAGCAAGTAAAGCTATATTTGCCAAATAAAGGAAGTGTTTTTATAGCTGCGCTAATAGAGTAAAAAGAAAACTCACTCGCCTGTGTAAATTGTTTAGCGCTGCTGGGTTTTATGAATCAAGTTGAAAAAGAAGAAAAAGAAGAAGAGTCATCGTGTTACTTAAAAATGATTTAGTCACGGCTTATGCACTTCCACTTTCTAGTATGTGCCACACACAAATACAAAACGTTGAAAGTAAAAACTAAAGCTAAGTAAGAAGAAAAGAATAAAAAATGGGGTAAATTTTTTGATCCGATTATGAAGAAAAAATGGTTTGTGCAAGTAGAATAATAAGGAACTCATTTTTGTAAAAGATATTACAAGCAAGAAGCACCCAAGAGTGTTTGTAATAATGAATTAGATTATAAAGAGAATGGGAGAAAATGAAAGGGCCATTGATAACGCTCACAAACGCCATAATTACACAGCATTAAATGATCATATTGTACAGCATCAGCAACAATCAATGTCTCCGACTAATTAAACAAGCAAGTAAATTAAATGAGCCTGGCAACGGTTTAGACGTTGACGAAGATCAATGCATTTAACAGAAGAAAATGATTACAAATTATTTTGTTTCTTTCTTTCCTTTGCTTTTTTTGAAAAGTAGACATACATCGGCTCGAGGCATTTAAGCAATTAAGGCTTAACGCTTTAGTAGTATGTTCACTCACAAAACAAAATGACGACACATTGCATTGTATTTGGATTTTACCTGAGAAGGAGTGGAGTTAGGGTTGACGGCCGTGGACTGCATCATACTTGGCTCACTTGCAATACTTTCACGAGCTTGAGCAACCGGTTGAGGTGACATAGGAGGATTTGGAGGAACCGGAGTCGACGATGGGGCGGAAGTGTACTTCAATGGCGGTCCATTCACAACAGACGTCGTTGAACCTGCAGGTTGGTAAACGGGGGAAGCACGTTGCTGATGCGCAGCGGTGCTCATCCCTATCATCAAGGCTACCAACAATGGAACAGACTTCATCTTTGTTTTTTTGAGTAGTTTTTAACGTTTTTTTTTCTACGTTTCGCAAGTTCCTGTCCCAATTCCTATGAAAGAATGTCATAAAACATTTCAGTTTAAAACACGATCATTTATATACATAGTGGCAGTAGTAAAGTGAAAGATATCGTAAAGTAAGTAAATACTGTTGTGTGTGTGTGAGGAGGATGTACGTAAAAGCAAGATATGTTTTCAGTCAGACTGATTTGAAACAGGTTATTATAAAGTTTTCAGTTATATCTGCATACGATGAAGCATTATTATTTGCAAATCTTAAGTTCAACTCGTACAAGTTTATTACAATTAATTTAGTGCAATGGTTATGAGATGAATAAAATGGATGCTTCTTCTTTTTCATGATCATCTTCACCACCACCACTCCTACAAAATGTTACACTCTTTCATTCTTCAATTCAATCCTTGTCGTATTTTTTTATTCTTTTATTCTTTTTCTCCTTCTTGTGTGCCTTCAGCCATGCATACATTAAACTTTTGCTGCTGCTACCGCCTTCGCAACCCTTTTTTGCTCCTATAACTAAACTTTCACTTAAAGAATCCAAGTAATTCATCAAGTGAAAAACAAAGATGCCCAAATTGAACCACGTAAGTTTCCTTATTACAACAAAGGGTCTTTATCCCATAGCACCATTATTGTTATTATTTGTATTTGTGGTAGTAATAGCGATGGGGCTCAAAATAATCATAACCCCATATCCATACTAATGAGTACGATCTTTAAAAAACGTAAGTTACAAATTGCTGCTCTGCTTATATGATATGTATGATAATATTCTTCTTCTTTGGGTTTACACGTAAGTTCGAGCCCTTCAACTGTGAAGGAATTAAGCTTTCTTGACAGTCATAATGACCTCTCATCAAAAGGGCATTCGGCAAAACGTAACTTGACTGTTTAAAGTAGTCATAAGTCATCATGATCATTTATGAGCCTATCATGCATGCTTGCAGTTGTTACTGCAGATGTGGTATTTTGCAAAACAGACATATAAAACGAGAGGAAAAGCCAAAAATGATCGCTTTTTCTTATCCTGTACCCTCTCATTGTCGAAACCAGCACCACAACAATAACAACTATTACTACCGCAGATGCTTATCATCATCACACTCAAGCAAGAGGACACCTGACCCTTACACTATCCTTTGTCTGGTTCATCAAAAAATTATTCATTCATAAAAGAATCAAAGGTTCACTAAATTGGCCTGTCCACTACAACGCAACTGATTGCCTACTACTTTCTGCTCTAGACAGACAGAATGGATTGTTCCTGTGTAGGTATTTAAATAGTTTTCTCTCAGTCATCTCCTCATCAGTGAGTAATACGACGTACTCTGTATTTTATATATCAGATCAATATCATTATCTCATTTTGCAATTATCAGTATTTGAATAAACTTCTTTTTTAGGTTGAAGTACTAATACTGGCAAGCCATAATAATCCCTTTCTATTATCTATTTCTATACCGGAAATTGTATCAAAATATAAAAATCTCTATTTACTCAAACAATCCCCAAATTCTTTTTAAATTCTTATTTTAACGATGAAATAAAAAATGTTTAATTTGTACACTATACAGGAAACATACATCTGAAAGTAATTCAGCAGTATACATTCAATTCAACAAAATTATTTACCTATTCTCTCTAGCAAGAATGACTTCCGGCGGTGTATAACCCTTTCTTCTTTCTTTATTCTTTGTCAAGATGCTTTTTTCTGTTATATTATGAATGATCGTACACGTGATAATGATTCATTTTTACTTACAACTTGAAGCAGTTAGTCAGCAAAATTGTGATGGTATGCCATCTTTTCTTTATAATATTATCATGTTAGGCAAGAGTAAATGATATCAAGATTCTCTTTAACTAAATGGAAGCGACAATGCAGAAAAAACGTTCTCAGTATAAAGAAAGCATCGTAAAATGTATATAAACGTTTTTTACTACTACAATGAATACACTGCTACTATTACGCTGTTGGACTGATTATTACAGTCAAGAAAAAAATGGGCGTGTGACTACGCTGTGACGAGAATACAAAGACTTTTCTCTGTACGACAGTGTCTTTTAGGAGAAAACGTACAAAAGAAGAGCTTCTTCACCTCAAGGAAACGCTCTTTGAAAAACAAAATGAATTGGTTTGGTTGACTTGTTCGAGTGTAGCAATAAAGAAATATGAAAGAGACAATACAGGAAAAAGCAGTAAAGCTTAAAGTGAGATGATACCGTAAGTGTGTTTCTCTCCTAGACTTTATTGCTTTGATTTTACATGTATGTATACCTGGATGCTTGAGCTTAAGAGTTGTAATTTTTTAAAGAGGAAATAATAAAATACGAGAGAAAATAATAATAATATAGAGCAATTTACAATATTTTATAAACCTCTTACAAATCAGCTCTAGATTTCCTACACAGTCGGAGAAAAGTGTATCTACGCCATGAAATATAATAATATGATGATTAAATATTATTATTTCTCTAGTATAATTGTACGTAAATGCGTTGGTAACGATGACGGTGATTCTGTTGTTTGTGTGAGGATGATGATGGTAAGTAAGAAGGTGACCATCATCAGTGCGAAGGTAAGTAATATGCCGAGGAGTTGCTCTTTTTATTCTCTCTGCTTTACCTGACGAAACGGAAACACACAGCCTGGTGCCCCTCTTTTCATGCTCTTACTAACCTATATTAAGTGCGGTGCGGTGGTGGTGGTAAAAAAAAAGAACGGTGGGAGTTGGTGAGGTAGAGCAGGTAGTAAAGAAAAAGGTAGAAAACGAAGACGAAACAACAAAGGAAGTAAAAAAAGGACCGAGAGGCAAGCAAAATGAGTTGAAAGAGTGAGCGAGTAGCTCTGGTAAGGAAAGAAGGATAGTGAGGTGATTATAAATGATGGGTTGAAAAAGCAAAGTCGATGTAAAGAAAGAGATAAAAATGAACACTGTTGCTCTCTACTAAAATGATGGTGTACAAAGTGCATTTCTATGCTATAATAATGATATGCTGCAGTCACTTCTATTCCCTTTCAGAGCTTCCCTATTTTGTAGCTTGGCTATGAATTGTTTTTATTAATGTATGCTTTCTTGCCTGACTGCCTGTCCAATAAAATATTATAGAAGCTATAATAACTTAAGTTTTATTGCTAATATGTTTGGAGAAAGATTTTTAAAATTTTAATAAAAATAGGTAAACCTCTGTTCATTCATAATCGCAGAATCTTTTCTAAGGAATTTTAAAAATTGAAGGTAAAAATTTTGAGTAAATTCTCTCACATAAAAACTTATCTATCAGATTGATGTGAATGAGTTTCTGAATTTTCACTAAAGTAAATAAAACCCTACCTAGATTATAGCAGCTCGCACAATTATCAATATTCTAAGTGGGTTACTAAGCAAAATTTATGTAATGCAGATTGATAAAATAGGAAATAAGCAGAATAATAGAAAATAGTTATTTTAGCTAAAATAAAAATTACTTGGAGTACGTACCTCGTACAAGAATTTCTCCGAAAAAAACCCGAAACTTTTGAGGCGATGGAAATTATCCGATTTTTTTCTTCAAAAATCAGAAAAAACTTTAATTTTTGAAAACGATGTCACACTCAACACAAATATTTTTTTGAACAGAAGATATTTCTTTAGGTTGTTGCTGGTTTCGAATCAGAAGCTATGACTGAAATTTTGAGGGAGGCACAGGCGTTTTTCTACCTCCGCTCCGATCACCTTTCTATCATAGGCAGGAACAGGAGAAAATCCTGGAGAAGGGGAATCATCAATAACTATGGATAAGTAGATCCTTTCTCAAGGACTTCTAGGCGGACCCTTCCTCAAACTTTCAGGTAAAAAAGTCAAGGACGAAAACGTTTCCTATGCATTTTCCAGGTGCATCAAAATATCATCATCATCATAATATCTTACATTAGAATGTAACAGACCGAGAATGAGAAAATGTTAAAAGGTTTACTTCCTGAAAGTTTGTTTTTCCAGGTATTCATCCATACCTGTATAAAAGTATAAACATCGAATTTCCATTGTTTCCTTTTTTTTAAAAAAAAGGGGACTATTATCCAGAATACGTTTGAAATGGTATCGTATCTCTGTGATATCGTAATCTCTTGTTATTGCTCCTTCACTGGCACCTTTTAAGAAATTCTTCTAGTCCTGTTATACCTTCCTCAATCTGTTTACAGTTGAGGGAGCTTTAAAGGCGTCTTTGTTGTTTTTACTTTTTTCGTTCTTGCTTGAAGCACTTCATAAGTAGTGAATAGACCCCAAGACAAGAGTTGTTGATGATGATGCTGAGATGATGCAAAGAAAAAAATATGCTTCCCATGAACTTGACACAAAAGCAAGAAATGCCACAGGAGCTAAAGGTTTAACCTTATTCTCTCCCTTCATACAACAAATACAAACCCCTGCAACAGTAGTAACATCCCTATCATCATCCTTCCTTACTGCATCGTTGTTGCCCCTGCCATTTAGTAGTATCTCAACACGAAGGTATATATTGTATTTGTTTTAT
>JAHZNJ010003500.1:0-51019 GCA_027744475.1 Lepidocyrtus cf. sotoi NNG-2020
TCTCTCTCTCTCTCTCTCTCTCTCTCTCTCTCTCTCTCTCTCTCTCTCTCTCTCTTTGCATCTCACTCCCTATGATTCTTTTGTCTGCTGATTTTGACGAAGTTTTCAGGTTTTTGTCAAAAATCTTTTCTGGTTTTTTTTGAAGAAAACTGTTTATTTTATTTTAAAATGAAGATTTGTTAATACATGATGCGTGTCAGTACCTAGACACTCCTTGAAACATGCTCAAATTATGTCTCCTGTCCTGTCCAAGAGAAATTAGCAAAGCAAAAGGAAATGAAGAATAATAATAACTTTTATTCTGACCATGCAACCATGTGAAATATCATCAAATTATTTAATTTCTTGACGGGGTGAAGTGTGCGTGCATGAAATGTCTTGTAATTTTGATAAGCGTAACATGATCCGTCTAAAAATGCTGAACAATCACATTGAAAAGCTGAAGACAAGGCAGTACGTAGTACATTCAATTTTTTCTGTTTCTGTAAATTGTTATAGGTTTAAATGGGAAGCGGTTCCAGTGGCTCCTTCGACTGGCAATACGAGCTCTACCAGTAATACGGGAAGTAACTATGCACCAAAAGCGTACGCCCTCTCTCGCTTCCCATATCTTTCCGGCTCCGTTGCTACTAATGTGGATCGGGGAATGGTGTCTCCTCCACTATCCAGATCATCAAGGTTAAGCTCACCTCCTCCAACCAGGCAACTTTATTTTGAAAGGGCACGCGATTCTCTTTTAATAGCAAGAACGATAGAAGACGACCATAGACTCCAGTACCATACGACAACTTCAACCGCTACCGCCACCTCCGCTACTATGAATCGGCCGATTAGTAGTACTAGATCAAGCACATTTTCTCCAGTCACCTCCATCCAGTCATCTTCATCTCAATTATCATCGTCACATAATATGACCACCGTTGTGGATCCAACAATGCTACTCCCATCTCCAGAAGCTTCCTCTTGCTCGTCCGAGGATTCTGCTCATGTAGACATGGAAATGGAATTGGGAGAGGAGGAAGAAGAAGACGCCGTCACTAGTGTGGACTCATCCTCTACCGAAGATGAGCTCAAACTCTCGGAAACGAATAAATGCAAGGGTGATGGTGGTAATAGTGAAGCAGTAACAGCTACAGCAGTAACATCATCAAGTGCTAAAATTGTTCATCATCAACACTCCTCCTCAACAAGTTCCGGTCTCAGCAGTAGGGTTTGTAGCAGCAGCAGCAGAAGTAGTACGAGTAGCACTACATCATCTCGAAGAACTCAGTCAGTCTCAAGTTCTTCATCTTCCCCATCAGCCTCACCGTCATCACCTTCCAGTTCGCAACCTCCAATTACAAGTAAGTTCATGAGAATTTCTTTTTTTTTTACAAATTGCTTCCATCTCTGATACATTTTATGTTAGTTTCGGTGGAGCTTACTAAAACTTAGTCATGACTCATGACTCATACCTTTAATGACGACTCATGTTGAGAGCCTTGGCAGGGAACTCTTTCCTTTCTCTCATGATGATTCCCATAATAAGAACAAATGGAGAATAGCCGGAGTAGGCTGGGATTATCCCAGAATAGAACAGAAAACAGTAAAGAGAAAAGGAAAGGGTTGCAGAGAAGTAGCTGTTGTTTATACGGTCATAGACCACATTATAAAAGCCATGGAGAGAAAACAACAACGGTTTCATTTTTCATAATAATAATGACGATACTTATAATATTTTATAAAAGATTAAACATTGCACTGTGACCGACGAACCTTCCTACAACGAACTGTTCTTAAACTCATGAGTCCGGTACCGATAGGGTTAAGAAAAAAGGGGTTTGCTGTTGTTGTTAGCTAGTCTGTTATTATTTCTGCTGTAACTGTTGCATATTATACATAATTCATTTGGTCCGTAATGAACGTTTCTGGCACCGCCACCACCCCGTATTGTTTTAATGCGTGACTTCATAGTCTTAAAACTTGGCTGGTACTTCTGTATTGTTTTCTGAAAATGAACGGTTAAAAAAGGTTCTGGGAAAGGTTAAATCCTTTTATCCATGGGAAAATTTTTTTCTAGTCGTGATGATGATGGTGGTAAAGGTGGTGCGCTAACACAAGAAGAAATCAATTTTTGAAGCAATCAAATTATCAAACTCTCCTCCTCATTTACTAGATGAGGAATTATGACCGGAGCCTTTGCTGGTTTTAGTACCCGTTTGCTCTAAAGTTAAATCTTTGAAGAAACAGAAAATACAAACTGTAAGAAAATATAACTAGTTTACTTGGTGTCAATCTTAAGTCTAATCACTTGGTGTGATTTGATTATGATTGCTTTTTGGAAGTGCATTGCTCTAAAAATAGAAGTGAATGATAGATGGGATTGATTGATGAGATTTTAACAGAACTCGTGGCATCTCTTCACTATCATCATTGTTCAAAAATGTTTTGATGTATAGTGGGTGTAGACAAGTAAGGCATACCGCATTGTATTGAATCAGAAGCATTTCTTTCCAAGTTAGTCACCGTTTTAATGGTTTCTTAATAGTTTGTATATCATCAACTACGGAACAGTTAAGAAAATATTTACGACTGCGGCGATACGACCACATATTGTAAAAAGTGCAAAAGTATTTATGATCTAGTGATATGTGTATATATGTTGGTGGCCAATCTGCAGAAAAAGGCAAAATGTGCACATTCCACAGCAGGGCAGTCATCATCTCCGTCTTTTCTTCTCTCTCCCTCAAACAAACATTCGCATTCCACCGTTATCTCTCAAGTTAAAGGAATCTTTCTGAGAAGGCAATTATCTCTTAGGCACAGAAGGACCTACTTCAACTATTTATTATAAAAAATCCATAATATTTTCTTATCCCCCTCAACGTGATTTGAATTGAGGTTTAAAAGATCAAAGCAGTTTTTACTCACTTATCGTTTCATTAAATGGAAGAAGAAGAGAATAAGTAGAGGAATGGATTAAGCATCTTTATTATTATTACTATGATGATGATAACGACAACGAGAGCCATTTTTTGCTTGATAGACAGAAAGTCAGACAGAATGGAATTTGTTGTTTGTGATTGTGAACCGTGTATGTAATAAGAGGAGCAGATGACTTTATGGGGAGAAAGGAAATGGAGACTGGACGAGACTAGACGGAATAACGATATGATTATGCTGGTGTTGCTGATGGTGAAGGATCTGGTGAGACGGTGGTGGTAGGGAGATAGTGAAGGTGGTGTCATTCATGATAATAATATGACGATCCGATGGTGGTCATGCAAAATACAATGAAACCTGGATATAAAGCATAATAATACCATTTTTTATTATTAAGACGACAAAAGCTTAAAACAAAACAAAGATAGAGGAGCGTTGAAGTTTTGTGATGGCGGTGATAGCACACGCAGACCTTTTTTACAAACGGCGGTGGTAAGGTGGTGGTGGTGCGATACGGCTTAAGTGCAATACCTGGTTAGATAGATTACATAAAGTACAACAATAATGTTGTCCTCTTCTATTCTAAAATCTGGTATGGTTTAGTGGTGGTGGTTGTTTCTCTCTTAACATTTTCAAAGACCGACTGACTCCTGTGGCCATTTCTATTTTTTTCGCTGCTTTTACATAATGTTATTAGGTGTGAGCAGCCACTACTTACTTTTGCCTAGCCTATTGCCCCAAAGACAAAGACATAGCGTCCATTTTTTTTATCTTTTTTAATGCCGTACCCCCTTCTATCACCAACTGATAGTCGTCGTGACAGTATGGCAGTGACATGGCATGGTATGGTATGGTGGTGACGATCCTGGTCAAAGGACCGAAATCACTTTTACGGGGTAAATGACAAACACATGTTCTGCTTTTTTTAGTTTCCAGGTTTTCTACAGTAGATTTTGATGTAAGAGGAGAGTCAACAGAAAAAGCCATTATACTACTTCGTTTTTATTTTGGTTTTTTTATTTTTAAAACATGTAATGGAGGAATGCATAAGCGTCTAATGATTTCAAAATGTAATAATATAACTTTATTTTTTGAGAGCTTGCTTGCTGCTGGTGTCACTTTTACGACCATCTTTAACAACACGACGCAACGAAACGCTCTTTTTCCCTTCCTTTTTCTTTCCCCCAACTAGAGCTTGGGTTACTTTACTACTGATTGTTTGACGATGACGATTATTATGACAGAATTGTGACGTTTTAAGAGTAGGACGAACTGATTCCTTATTATTGACAGACAGCTACTACTATTATGCACACGTATAATCTTTATCATTGTCCCGAGAGGGAAAAGCAACGAACGAACGAAAGTTAAAATTTTAAAATGTGCACTGAAGCAATAATACACGTATTATGTACATTCGCATAATGAGCTTCATCCTCGGTTCAGTTCTCTGGAAATCCATTAGAAAAACGAGCCCAAGTTGGGGTTGAGGTGTTTGAAATGAAAATGAGCAAAAAAAAGTTTGAAAGAAGAAAGTGGTATCATTGTGCATTTGCTTTCATTGCGTTACACGAAGACTTTACATTCTGCAATGATGATAATAATAATAATGATGGATAATGATGATTAAAGAAGATCCGCTTTTGTCCGCTTTGTTTGACCTGTCTAAGAATATTTTTTTAAAAAGAGAAAGATTATGATTAGGATTATGATGATGAGATGAATATTTTATCGCACATTTTATCACCCAGTTTAGTTCGCAAATAAAAAGTTTTACTATGCTGTGTTTACAGTACCTAATTCGAGCTATCTAATCTGTCGTCCTCGTAACTGTTGTAAGTTGTAATAGCGAAGTTGTGAAGAAGTGATGATGTTTTTTTCGCATATCAAGTTATTACTTTATGTAGTTTCATTCGCTGTGAAACTGGATGCCTAGTAATATTGAGAGAAAAAAAGCGCTGTTTTGTTTGTTGCAAAAGTAGAATCTCATGCATGAATAAAAAATTAAAATGAGCATTATAGATAGATAGGTAGGTTGTCGCTTATTCAGTTTTCCTTCCCAATCACAGCTGCTGTCATGATCATGTCATGTCGTAAAATTATCTGAACCAAATTCGCATCTTGAAAAAAAAACGCTTCAGAGTGAAAAACGCTTATTGTGTTTGTGTATGTGTGTGTAGTAAAATGATGTGCGATGGTGTTGGTGGATGTATGTATTTACCGCAGATGATGATAATGATGATGAGGAGGAGGATGCTCATTTGGTGTTCCATATTTTTTTAACCTGCTTTACGTCGCTGCTAATAAAAAATTGACAGTATTTAAATAATAAGACGAGAATTGAAAACAAGAATGATATATAACGCAATAAATAAAAGTAGAATAAAACGAGTCATGCAACGTGACTAATTCTGTACTACAGTTCAATAATGAAAACGGTTTGAATGGATTGATCCTCTTTTCCTTCTGCTCTCTCTCTCTCTCTCGCTCTCTCAGTTCTCACAGCCTGTGGCCTAGATAATTAATTAATGAACAGAGAAATAAATAAAGCGTCGACAAGAAGATTGCGAATGAGTATTGGAAAATGATTAAGTTCAACTTTGTTATATATGTGATATTCCGCTTACTATAAATTTTATTCCGCTTTTAAGGCATTTTCTTTGGCAAGCATGTCAGCTCAGAAGAATTATTCACAGTGGTAATATGCAACTTTGATATGCCATATGGTGCCGGACTGGCAAAATTATTGCACGTTTGTTCGGAGGAATGTACAAAAAATATCCGACAACCACTTCGCAGAAACTAATCATAACAGATTTTTTGCGTATTTTCATGTTCAAAATCACTATCGTCAGAGGAAGTCAATTTGTTCTGCTCCTCTTTCACTCTTTGATTAAGGATCATCATCATCATCGTCGTATACATCTGGCAGGATAATTTATGTCTTTAAGTGAACGAACGGAGAAAAAGATTTCGAAAAAAAATCAATTGTAACCCTTATGGTTGATTACGTATTTTAATCTCATTTACCTGCCAGAAAGGCTGGAAACAAATAATAGGCTCTACGCATTTATTATGCCTTCGAGTTTGATAGAGAAACGAGTGGGTGACGAAAAGAATGCTTTTTGGCAGATCAGAGCATCCTCCTCCGTTGTACATATGGCGCATTTCTCCCAAAATCGCTTAAAGTTTTTCAGTTTTTTTGCATGTCCATTTATTTGCAATAAAATTTGGAACAAGATCGATTAAGTTTATTGGCAATGAATAAAAAATAACGAAACAGATTTCATAATGTACTTTTTCTTTGTATTGCCTCAAGACGATTCTCCGTAATTAAATTGCTTTTTATTTAAATTCCTCAGAAAAAACAAATAAACGTGTATCTAATTAATTATGCTTATCATTATAAATGTCATACATGGTTGGCAATGACTGCGAACATAACCTTTTATCATCAGCAAAAAATGCCCGTTCCGACAGGAGTATTGTACTGTGAAAAAGCCAAATGTGCACCAGTTGGCCTCTCTTCTGTTTCTTCTCACACAACAGCACATCAGCTTCTTCATCATCATCATCAACAACAAACGTTGCCAGTTTTTTGCAGCATTTACATGATGATAAGAAAGGGATTGCTTTTTGTTTTATTATGTTTTTGTGTGTACATCTCTTATATAACTTTGCCAGTAATAAGCCATTTTGCTCAGAGCGAACGAATGATGGGATTTTGTGGGTTGAGGAGAAGATGAGAATTAAAAGAGAGAGAGGCAGGCACCTGGTCTAAAGACGCTTTCATCTTCCACCTTCTTGGTTCACGAACGTTTTCGACACGCAAAAGCAAACGCAATGTAAAAAAGAAAGAGGACGCATCTTCTTCTTCACTTGTATAAAAAAAGAGAGAATTGTACACTGAAGAAAATTTCGCTGTCATTCCCAGTTTCCGAGACGTCCAATGTCTCACTTAGCTTTCAAGTCAACGGACAATATTTAACAAGTTGTAAAGTCTCGTTCTACGATCTCTCTCTCTCTCTTCTCAATTTACCACACAACCACGCCAAAGAGATAGTGGCGACAATGGGAAATGCATGCAAGAAAGCGAAAGCAAAAGCAAACTTGTCTTTAAAGTTGAGATCGCCATCATCATTATAATTTTTCTACGTTATTTTATGCATTTTCGAAAGATGCAATATAATATCTCCTGTTCAAATGTGATGCATTTATCGCATCCACTTTAAAGCATCTCTTTCTTTGACATAATGACGGAATGAGTAATTGTTTTTCGGTGGAAAAAATCTGTTCCACTCTATTGCACAACTCTTCTTTTCAATTTGCCTGAAGTGCAATAGTATTGTGGTAGAGTGTAACAACACGTAATATGTAATAATAAGAATAATGCAAGGCAACGCCAAAAAACAGGCGAAGAAAAACCACGTAACAGTTTGAAATTACACAAAATTTGTGTTTGAAGGAGATGGAGATGATGATGGCGTCAGTTCAGCTCTAGAGTGTTACTTAATCCTCGTTTCGGACAAGTCATCATCGTATGACATGGTTAAATGTTTAAAATGACTAATTCTACCCGAACGTTTGTTTCCTCTGCTACTCCTTTCCTTCTCGGTTTGCCCTTCCTTATTATATAGATATAAGAAAGACAAATTAAACCCAACCTACTACGACTTCTACTGCATAAGTACACAAAGCACAACAGTGGTTAAAAAATTTAATGATCGTAGTTGAGAGAACATAAAAAAGTCAATATTATTGCCGTTGTTGCTGATGCGATGAGACGACGATGCGCGATGATGATGTTGGGGATGGGGATTGTGGATGATGGTCATCATCAAGACGAAAATTGAAAATTGAAGATAGCGTTTATTATTACTGAAAATAAGACAGGATTCAACAGGATACAATGATAGGAATGGATGGAAATCAAAGTTTCTTTAAAAAGTTTATGTGCGTAGTAGTGGCTGTTATGGAAGAAAAAAGGAAGAAGGAAAAGAGAAAGAGCATTAAAAATACTGACATTAATTGTCAGAGTGAAGAAGAACAAGTGAGTCAGTCAGTGTACATATGTGTGCGTATATTTTTTTTATAAATACGCCAAAGAGATAATAGTTACTGATATTATTAAGAAGGAACAACATAACAACAACAACATGTGCGCTGTGCAGCATCAGCAACAGCAATGACTATCTTTTTGTTGGTAGTATAGTATAGTAAGTAGTAGTAGTAGTAAAAGAGTATGATTTTCTCTGGAGATGAGGAGAAGAGTAAATATGAGAATAAATACAGCGTGCTCATGATGCATTGTTTTCCTGATCCTGGTGGGATGGATGGTGGTGAAGATGCGATGGAGAGAATTAATGATAAAAAACATATTATCTATTTATATTTAAGAAAAAAATCGAAAGCTGCTCAAGTTACTTAACATCAGTCTTTTTACTTTTTGTATTAAAGGAGGAGGAAGATCATTCGTAGTATAACCTATATCAAATAGAGTAAAATAGTAAGAAAAAGAGAAAATAAACACACACTTATGTTATGTGTATGTACATCCAGAGATAAGGAAAGGAAAAGAGTAAAGACGTAGTGGCAATAATACTAAGGAAAGGATCCTCTCTCTTGATAACTCTTAACTCAAGAAAGTTTATAATATATGGACAAAGCAGCAAACAGATGAAGAGAAAAACAGAATGCGTTTATAATTTTAACATACAATTCAACCGAAATCATCAACGTCCGAGAGAAAGATCTCATGAAACATTAAACGTAACGCTACGTTACGTTTATTACTACTAAAAAAGTCCATATCTATGTGTACACACATCGTACCGGCTCAAGTTTTCTTCTTCTTAAAATATAGCGCAACATAAGCTCTTTTAACTCTCTCCTATTTTCTGAGCTTGTTCCTGTTCTTCTTCATCGCATCGCATCGCATTTTCTTAAAACTTGTTATTGTTGTTCCTGCTTTTTTCTGCATTGCATTTGAAAACACCACACCACCACCACCACAACCAGTCCCACTTTAACGTAGCTGTACTACTACAACTGCTTGTGTAGCGTTTTGGCGGGAAGAGTTATCCATTATTCCCTTTCCTGTCTTCGTCATCATCATCCTTTTACGATCGACGCTGTTGTTAAAAGCTCTGTAGTTGAAGTTGAAAAGCAAGCAGCAGCATCTTACCTTAAACCTCTTTTCTTTAAGGAGCTACACAAACGCAACACCATCGCGTCGCATCACATCATCCTTTTACGAGTTTTGTGTACATTGCACTCGCACTCCACTTTCATTGCACTTTGTAAAGTAAAATATTGCCTTTGGCAAAACTAAGGAAAAAGCTGAAAAAGGCAAGGAAAAGAAGAACGCTAAAATAAAATGTGATGTGCTGTAAATGCGATGCGATACTTGAACTCTGTTTCTCGAGTTAAAGTCTTTTTTGCTGTTTATTGCATCGGCTTTATTACTTATTCACTTGTATTTATATTATTTCACTTGGCTTAATAATAATATTTTTAATCCTTATCTTTTCTTTTCTGGGCTTTCTTCTGCTGCCACTGACAGTGCATAAAATGATGATGACGATGATGATATAAAGGATTTTACAACTGTGTATTTGACTAGATGATGTCGGTGATGACGATATTGATGATGGTTGCATTTGTATTTCATGCTTTCTGTCCTCCTCTTCCTCCTTCAAAAGGGTATAAACGAGTAAACTCATCCTTGTGTATAGTAAAAACGGCCAATCGGACGAACGAGGAAAACTTATCATCCAGAGAGACAGGGAAGCATCACCAATATTGCTAACGTCTTATAAGACAACAAAATATTAAAAGTGTTGCTTATTTTGTCTTATAAATATAGAAAAAATCTATAGGCATATTCCAATAATCCCAAATAGTAGTTGAGTAGGTACATTACTTTAATTTTTATATGAGGAGCGTAGCAGTACGTAAGCCAAACATGTACGCTTACTTACTATAAACATAACCTTTTCTTGAATCCTTTTATTTTTGTGGGTAAATAAGGAAGAAGCATCATCCTTTTCTTATTTTTCTGAAATTTAACTCCTTGCTTATATAGATACAACCTTATATGGGATGGCTTCTGAGTTTTTCTTGAATGCTAAATGTGATGCTGTGTTGTTGTTCAAATATGCTATAAGAGCTAGGAAAACAGATCTGCATCTGCGGGAATCTACTATTTGCTGAAAATCACATTTATAAATAACAAAAAAATGTAATACGTCTTCAGTTTTCAAACTTTTCCTGGTTGCAACATAACAGCACAAATAATGCCTTCATGAGCTCTGCACAGCTGCCTATATTTTTTCTCCTTTGTTCCGTTCCGTACATCTTGAAAATCATTTTGCTCATTCGTTTAAGCGTTGTAATAATATTACGTAATGTTTTAGGGAAGTTTTCCAATGCTAATTTATTTTCATCGTTTTCATTTTTACACAAAACATCTGGAAATGAATAGATGGGGTTACCATGTCATGATCTCCAGAGGGAGAGAGCATGGACATAAAAATAAATCGAAACGTTTTTTAGTATGTTTCTGCTTATCGTATTTTTTGCCAAGAAGAGTATGATCTTTCTTATCTTCAAAGGGAAAAAGGAAGAGACTCAGAAAGAGAGAGAGTTCATCTCTTTTTTCCAGTATGTATTTGTTTGTTTTCCTCTTTGATAACATTTTGGCTTTTGACAAACCTCGCTCAGTAGTTGAAGCTACACAATAAGGAAATGATAAGCCTCTGAAGCATCAGATCTACAATATATGTTGAAGTAGTATGACAGGCTTCAATCATCATCCATCCTCCGAGAGGCTCTCTCCAGCAGAAGATAACTACAATTAAATGTTTGCTCCTTACACCTTTGCCTCGTTCTTTACAATTATGTACATATTTATTTACGACAGGTAAATAATAACAGTCTTTGCACTCTTTGCTCCATTTTTTTTCAACCACCAACCAAACATCAACAATAATAAACATTTACAGAAATAACCCAAAAGATTTTTAAAACGTTTAACTCAATTACACACACACTGAGATGATAATATGAGTAGTTCTGAACTTGATGATGATAAAATGGTGTTTGGTAGTAATAGTGGAAGGATAATATAAGAAACCAACCTTCCTCAACATTTTTAAATGTGTATCCATAATAATCTCAAACTGTGCCCAAGAAACGATGGCGAGAGATAATGATGATGATGATAGTTATCCAGTGACCCTTTCCATACTTGGTCATTTACTTTTCCACTACGTTATCATTACCCCAATGATGGGCCATTGTGTGTATATTTCTCCTTGTAATTCGTCTGTAATAAAAATAAAGAAGTTTGGTATAAAAATATATACTCCTTCTGTGTGAATAATCAGTTCCAACAACAACAACGAGACATAGGTCACGTTCGTAACTTTCGATAATTATCATCGTGATTGTTGAGGTAGTTGGTCCAGGTCGTTTTACTATATTTCTTTACCCTTTTCTTTAGGACCTGAGTTTGATGATGTAGAAGATAGATGAGCATATAATAGTATAGTATAGGGAGAAGAACAAAGTTTTTAAGGTAGGTAGTAATAAAAAATAAAAACGGTTGCATTTCATGAAGTGTTGTTATTATTTTTAGTTTATTCAATGTCTCATAATATATCATGATCATGGAGACTCATCCTTGTCGACAAACTTGGAAATATTATAAAAATAATGTTGTTTTGTTGATGATGATGAGAATGATGATGAAGATGATAATAATGACGATGATGTCGACTTCTTCAACCGTTCTTTTTCTCAAGCATTTCTTGGAGTGGATCCAGTTATAGCCATGGTCGTGACGTTACACACGTAAATACGGACTTAAACTTGTAAAAACATTTAGTTTCTATATGACCCACTTGAATTACTATAATACTACTTACTTTACTACTACTTACGATTACTTCTATTACTACTACGATCTGAGAAGCCAAAAGCTTATCTAGACTGGGAGACATGAGATGAGAAAATAGGTTTTGTAGTTGCCAAGGTGAAATCTGATGATGAATCTCTATAAATGACGTTCCTTATTTATTTATTCTATGCTTTCAACGGTTACAACTTAAGGGAAACAGTATTCTTCTGCTGGAGATGAGTTTTTTCAGAGATGTTGCATAAGAAATAAGGAAAAAAATAATGGTAATTGTAATCAGGGATTAACGTAAGATATTGGAAGGCGTTAAGGTTTGCCCTTGATTGTGTTCAAGATGGAGAGAGAGAAAAAGAAGAAAAGCAATAATACAACATAAAACCGAGTTTTTTCCAGATGTACGTACGTAGTAGTACAACAACCAACGTTTTTCGATCCAGATGCAACATCATCATCATCATTTTAAGTTTATTTTAAATCTTAAAAAGGAGAACCTTTAAAATATAAAAGTGGAAAAATAGTAAGAAGACTTATATATATATTTTATATGGATGAATATGATAAATGGAAGAATACAAACCAGTGAACCAGAGCAGTTTGTACGCGAAGGAAGCAAACCTTTAAAGGTCCTTTTTTCTATTTCAATGTATACAAACTACATCTCTATTTGATCTTTAAGACGAGTTGGGGAAGATGAGAGCATTAAATAAAAGGGAAAAGAAAAAGGGGCCAAACTAAAAAAAGTTGAAGATGATGGTAAACTAAAAGTACCAACAACAACAACAGCAACTGGCCCTTCTTCTTTCCTAGAGCCTAGCCTGACGGCCAGCCGTTGTTGTTGATGTTGTTGTTGGTGCATGAAATAATATTATTTTCCGTATATAAGTTTTTCAATGTGCTGGAAAAAGGTATTGCATCTTGTTTTGTAATCAACCCAGTCGTCCGTCTACATAATCATCATCACTCACGATAAAAAAATTAAAGAAAAGTGGTAGTGATGTTTCTGGTTGCGTTGGTGTTTTTTAGCTGTTGATGTAGCTGCTTCTACACGAACCAGCTTGTTCTCCAATTGTCTGGCCAGAATAATCTTTTGTCTGGCGAAGGGAAAAGGGGCCCTCTTTTTTGTAGTAAGCTGTTCAAGTCGTAGTAGTAAAATGTAGTAAAAGAAGTAGTAGGAGTTGTAGTAGTAAAGTTGTAAATAGTAAAAAGGGAAGGGGAAAACGCGTCTCTTATTTCTTCCAGTTGCTAGGGTCTTTTTTCTTCCTTATTTTTTCCTACTTTTGCAGGGTCTTCGTCTTCGTCTGAATAACAAAACGAAATAAAAATCGTATAAATCCTTTCATTGTAGTAGTAGTAGTGGATTGTTGTAGTTTTAAACTGTGTAGCGTAAAGATTATCTCTTAACACGAAAAAATATAATATTCATCGTCAGCAACATTGTATCCTGTTGAGAGAGAGAAGCAGACTAGTAGTCATTTGTTTCACTGGATTCACTTGTCAAGCTTGTCTTGATTGTTGGTCTGTTCATTTTTCGCAGTTTAATTGCACTTCTATTCGTCTACTTCTTAGACAACCCAGGCGCTTTCCCTGCTACTATTTCATATTTCAAAATGTAGGAAAGAAGTTTAAAAGCGGCTGGAGAATTTTTTTATCTTCTCGTTTTCCTCCTCTAACTGACAACGAGACAGGAGGAGAAAATGACAAGGTTGATTGTAATCATCATCCAGAGAAGAAGCAGCATCACAGCAGCAAAATCACACGAGATTGTGGGAAAATGTCTGTTTGCATTAGCAATCCACTCGTAATCCTCCAGAAAGAGAGGAAGCGAAGTCTGCACATCTTTTAAAATTTGTAACGAACGAAGAAAAAAATGGGAGGGGAAGCTTATGTTTTATGTATTAGGTAAATAAGTCGTTAAAGTTCAGAGAATTCATGACACATGGACATCTTGGGGGTATTACATAACTTTAATATGATTAGCGACCATTGTATTCTCTACTTGTCTGCCAGCTCAGCTTTCAATTTATTATGGTAAGCTCTTTCTGGTACTTCAAGAGAATTCATTCCAAATACTATATTTTTTATCCTGGCTGCAATCTAAAGGAGAAATATTATTAAGATGGTCTCACTCACTCACTCACTGCTTCATTCTTCACACCTACTACTGCTACCTTAGCTACTTGTCCTCCTGTAACGGTCAACAAGAAGACACGCAGCAGAGTTGATGACGATGATGATGAAAAAAAGAGAAGGAAAAGAAGCGTCGCAAAAGATTTATGTCCTAATTTCACTTTTCATTTATTCTTTTAAGAATTTAAGCAGGATCCATTTCTTTATGTATTAGTATTATGGATATTATGGATGTTGTCGCATTCCCAAAAGTGAATTATCTATTTTTTAAGGGAAAATGAGTTGTAAATAGCTGTAAGTTATTGTGACACGCTGATTGAAGTTATTGATAAGCTTTCCTTCATATTACTATTTGTATTCTTGTAAGAGAAATTGTTCTTGTAATCGATGACGAAAAGCTATGAAAGAAGAAAACCTTCCTCTTCTTCTTTTCACTTTTTTTTGGCGGCAGTTCAGTTTTACCAAAATATTTTTCTCCAGTGTAATTTTTTAAAAAAATAATTCAGAGATGACAAGAAAAAAAATCGTAGGTAGGTAGGTAGGTAGGTAGGTATAGGTATGTAATTTGATCGATATTCTGGTACAGGGCACGCACTCATCTTCATCACCATCTTTACCGCTACAAAAGCTTTTTTCTTCTTTTTATCATCTCGTCGAAAAAAGGTGGCAAAGAACGAATTCAATGTAAGAAAGACGAAGATGCAGCTGCCCTTCATCTTCCAGTGAAGTTATTAGTGGTTTATGTCCATATCAGAAGCAAATAAATAAATAGAAAAACGCAGCTGCTCAAGAGAGTTTTGTGATAAAGAAAGAGGTTGTGAAAGAAATAAGTTTTTTGCGGCGATGGAGAAGAAGAATACCATTTTTTC
Source organism: Lepidocyrtus cf. sotoi NNG-2020 (assembly GCA_027744475.1). Taxonomy (NCBI): domain Eukaryota; kingdom Metazoa; phylum Arthropoda; class Collembola; order Entomobryomorpha; family Entomobryidae; genus Lepidocyrtus; species Lepidocyrtus cf. sotoi NNG-2020. The sequence goes on from JAHZNJ010003500.1 coordinate 14,836, forward strand.
TTTTAAGAAAGCAGCATATCTTTTTCTTTCTGTAAGTCTCCCTCCAATTCCAGCATCATTCTAAAACCTCTCTCTCTCTCTTTCTGATTCTTTTTAAAAGGGAGCAAACAATAGTTAAAGTTGGAGCATAATGGCGAATAATACCTGGACTACTTGTTGCTGCTGATGCTGCCTTTACAATTTCAGTTGTTGGTGATCGCTTTTGATAATTTTAAGATATTACTATGTTTATGTGCACTATTGTTTAGGAAGGGAAGGATAAAAGATGAAATGCAGAAAAAATGAGAGCGTTCTTGCATTTTGTATTTATATATTATATTAATTCAAGCGTGGATGAAAACGGTACATAAGGGAAACAGAAATACTGGGATGGGATGATGATAATGATGATGATGATGACACGCAGGTGTGTGCGTATGTGACCATCAAGTATATCATTGGATAGACTTCTGCTTATATAAAACAGATTCTTATTTTAACAACGCAATATATTATGATTCTCTGTTTAACCAAAATTACAATTTCAAGCGGAGGCGTACCAGCAGAAAAAAAAGAAATACACTTTAAAGTTAAGAAAGAAAATTGCCAGCGGCTCTAAATTTCCATTCTAATACGAAAATAAGTGCTCCAAGCAAAATATTATATGAGAAAGAAAAGGATGAGGAAGGCTAAACGAGAGAGAGAGAGAGAGAGAGAGAGAAGAAAAGGGCCTAGTAAAATAGTACTGTTTAGAATGGTTTTCAGGAGCCGAGCTGGCTCCGTCTCTAGTCAACCATCCGTGCAAAGGTGATTGCTCTTTAAAAATCGATATGTAAAAATACCTTCACTTCAACTATATAATACCTTACGTACGTACGTACGTCAAAAAACTTTGGTACATATGTATTTATGATTTGTTTGAAAGTTGGTTACGAGTGCTCGTTCTTCCTTTTCTTCTTTTTCTTCTTCCTTTTTCGATCGGATGAAGACGTTTAGAATAGTTTGAGAAGGTAAATTTTAATAGGTTTTCGTCTTTTGCGGGCGTTATGCCTAAGGGACACCGACCGGCCGGTTTACCGAGTGTATTGTTGCCGTAGAGAATGCCCGATGGCTTTGCCTCTACAACAAATATCATTGACCTTGGTTTCTCTTTAAGTATTTTACTCTTAATACAGTATTTTGGCTTGGTACGAGTTACTTTGTTTAAGGAGCAAGGAAGGAGGACATGGAATATGAAAATATTGAAGAAGACGCGGAGAAACGTTATTGTTCAACGTGTTGGCGTTATTTGTTAAATCCTTTGTAACAAAATATCCTTGTTGAGTTTCTTGTTGATGCTGTCTCCTGATAAAGTTGCTTTTGTAATTGTTGTTGTCCTCTTCTTCCTTTGTATTTTTTAATATGTATTTTTTGTTGTGAAGAATGTTTTTTAAAAATAGCTGTACCAAAACTGATAATAACGATGATTGGGATGAAATGAGAGATTGGAGATGAGATATTAAACATTCTTTGGTACGGAAGAAGAAGAAGAAAAGCGTTCTTGGATCTTGTAAAAAGATCGAGTAACTTCTTTTTTAGAAAATTGCTTTCAGGCAAAATAAATTTCAATATATTTGCCTTGCCTCCTTCCTCCTCCTGCAAAGCCCGAATATTCCTTAAAAACTAGCCTCTGGAGAAACTGTCCAATTCCAAAATCTCTTCGCATATAGATAGCCAGGATGGAATTCTTGGAGAAGAAAAGGGAAATGAGAAAAATGCCAGAAGGTGCTTGTGTGGATTTTCTAGAGGTTATGATACCAACGAAACTCATTTTCCATGCAAGAGCTATAAATACCAACAAAGAGCAACTCCATCAACAACATTAACGGACTGACTGATCAAGGTGAACTTGAATATTTTCTCTGGCCTCTGTGAAAATGAAAATTCCTATTTTCAGCCTTTTTCTTTTCTTTACGACTATGACCCTGGTGGCTCTGCGGTTCTTTTTTTAAAAAAATATTTAAATTCTAAAATCTCGCTTTCATTTCCAGCCTTAAAACAAGTAAAATCCAACCTGATGATATTTTATTGCTTAACAAAGAAAGGAAACTGAAAGTATCCGAGAGTGAGCCAGAAGGCACAACAGAACAGAAACAGAACTTTAACGATACTTTAAAGGTTCAGAAGGAGGATGATTTGAATAATATCTACCTCTTCTTCTCCTTCTCAGGACGAGCCTTGAAAAAAATAGAATTGCTGAAAGGCTTTTGAATTGTTTATGATAATGATGATCAACATAATATTACTGCGCGATAAGAAGAAAGATTGAGGAATGAAGGAATCGGTAAAAATGCTGTTTTTCAACTCCCTCTCTCTCTATCTTTGAAAAACCTTTACTTTTTTCGCTGCAAGCATGATGATGATCTTCGTCATTATGAAAAACAGTTCCTGTATGCCAAGTTTCCTCCTGCCGTTTCACAACTTGGTGGTGGAGTGAAAGGAGGAAGAAAATCATATTTTTTAAAGCTCATTAAACATCCTCCTTCTTAATATTATTACTGGCGAGGTGATCATCATTTCCAACTTTTCCTGTAATTTTTTCTCCTCTCAAACTGCGCTGGTGGCAATGCAATGCTCTATACTAGCTCATAAAAGGATGATGATGATGATGATCCAAACATCCGAAACAGAAGAATTTTTACTTCCTTGTTATCTGCTTCACGCATCCAAATTTACTATTTTTATACTTGGTTTTCGAAACTGAGGAAAAAATGTCGTTTACCTTGCTTCTACTTTAATTGACGTATGATTGTTGAATAACAGATAGCTTTGGCTCGGACTGGACTGGACCATGCTTCGAATTTTTCTCTCCATACATAAACCAGATTGTTCTTTTCATTGTTCTTCTCTTCTTTAAAAGTTCTCAAGTTAGCTATTTCCCAATTACACATTCATTTTACAGCCACGATACAAATAAATGCCAGGCCATAATTCAGCTCATTAATAAATACGTGCTGCCTGCTATAAGCTAAGTAAGCTAAAATGTACTAGTATAAGGTAGGATATTGTTGCAAAGTTCATTGAAGTAAAAATTTCTTATTCAGAGCTCTACAATGAGCAACAATCGGATTTTTTTACTATACAAAAGGGAGCCATATCATTTACTACAGAGAGTTTTATATGATGTCCACTCGGTGGTTGGTCCGCACAACTTTCATTGCTAACAATAAGAATAAAAAGGTGAGTAGAGTAGGTACTGGTCATTTTGGTATTGTTGTATGGGCTCTGTTGTATTATAATGCGATGCACCTCTCGGCAATGTGGACTTGCCAACGTTTCATTGTTAACCACAAAGAGAGAAATAGAAGAAGTGAAGTGAATTCATGAATTCAATGATGCAAGTAGAAACAATTTTGAAAATCCATTGATCACCTTCTCTGCCAGCCATAGCCGTTGTTTTGTTGCACTCTTCTTCGTCTGAACAAGGAGAAAGATAACAATGAAATACGGGAAACTGGTGTGTGAATGATAGAGTGGAATTGTGAGTGGAGGAATGCAAGTTTTTATTTTTCAAGTTAGTAAGTCATTGAATTGCATCGCCATTTTTATGAACGTAGACGCAAAGAAGTAGAATGAAATGGACGTTGACTCGCCTGAAATTAAAAAATCTTTTTACCTCCAAGGAAAAGTTGAGTGGTATATTGCACGACAAAGGGAAATGGTCGGAGCAAGTCAAGTAGAAGTTTTATGTCATGTTAAATATATTTATAATACAATTAGTTTTTAGCCAGTGTACAATGTACAAAATGGTAAAATGAATGCAGGAAGAGGCTACCCTGCAAGAACTGCAACACACCTTACTTTTTTGATTTGACAAGGTAATATTGCATCATTCTCTCTGGCATTGCATATTAAGATTGCCTTAAGAGGACTCCTCAATGAAAGCGGCTTTGTTAACGGCCTGTGGTGGCGGCGTTGTAAATCCTAATATTTTCTCCACCTTCTTCCCATTCCCTAAATTGCTTACTGCTTCTCCTCAATGAATACTCTATATGGAGGGTACTATTACTTACTAACAATCGTTGCAAAGTTATATTGTACTAGTAGAGAGAAGAAACCGAAATATTTCTAAAGAAATTCCCATTTTTCCAATTTATTCTTCAAATCAGGAATTGCATGCTAGTTAAATTAGCCTTTTTAGTCAAGAATTTTTGAAGTTTTGAAGTAAAATCGACCATTGTCGGTTAAAAAGTTTTTCTTTCGTTTTTTAGTGTATAAACTTTACTTTTTCCCTTTTAAAATAATATTTTAATTCTATGACGGAAGGAGTACAAAGCGGTATAAGATACGAATGTTAACTATACAACAATTTATGCATAATAAACAAGTTGAAGCATGCAGTCAAGTGAGTAAAGGTTGGTTAATTCATGTCATGTCAAATGGCATCAATCCGAGCCAATACTACTTTGTTTGTGTAGGCTGCCAAAATGTCAAAAGACCGAAGGAAGGTGAAGTAAATAGTGAAGTCAACAGCAGCAGCCACAACAGGCTCAACAAATAATAAAAGAAATAGAATTCTTCATGCACCCCACAACACGAGCTGATTAAAGCTCAATAAAAAATGCATAATCAATCAGACCAGAGTAAATACATTTTTGAATTGCTTCGAATTTAATTGACAGGCATCATACAAAGTCCAGTTTTTTTCGTCTGACCATTTATTTTTCACTCTAAAAACGATTTCAATGGCAGTTCTGCATATCACCGACATTATTATTATTATTATTACATTAGAATTGGAAACATTCCTGTAAAAATGGAATTCGGAATTTGATGCCTTTTTTTGTGATGTGGTTTTTTGGTGGCCCACTAATAAAAGTTGATTATGGATAGATTAAATATGTATAAAATGGATTCGATGATACGATACGATATAATATAATTTTATTTCAGATTATTATTTCGTTGTTGTTGGTATGGTGCCGAGTTGACCGGCGGCGGGTCTTGCTTTGCTTGGTTCACTTTTCTCTTGTTGATGTCTGTCGGGCGGCCGTCTCATTTTCTCTCAAAAAATGTGTAATTCTTATAAGATTTTTTTATCGTGAAGAGTTGATCTCTCTTCTTTTTGTTGGTGTGGTGCCTTATGATGAAACGGGAATTGTTATATTATTCAAGAACATCTCTCTTCACAAGCGAGCTAAGACGAGTAACGTGAAAAAAAAGTTGGAATTTTTTGTCTTCTTCATGAAACTGCTACGCTGCTGCTGCTGCAGTCAATCCGTCAGCAGCCGTCATCATCAAAAAATATCCACATCACGGTCGTCTGAATTCGAGCTGCGGTGTGATTTCTTCTTTTTCATGAGGGAAATATCACGATTTTTAAAAGTCGAACAACGATAAACGAGCTTTTATTTTCTTGCATCAGATTTTTTTTTAAATTTTTGGAGTACAAGTGCTTTCTAACTTTGCTATAATAGTAAAAATAAAAAAAGTTTGTTTTTTTTACAAGACGTGGAATTTTGCTGGCGGTTGCTGCTGGAAAGTAAAGGAAATGGAGCAAAAGTCCCGTCCGTCTCCTCTGCACTCACTCACTCACAACACCAACTTCAAAGTTTCTATAAAAATCGACCGGTATTAAAATGCTTGCATTTGGTATTGGAAGAAGTATGTTAGTGGAGCCGTGACCATGATGCGTCTGTCTGGAATTCCTATTTTTATTTTTGTCTGGCTGACCATCATCGCCCACATGCATTACTACGCGTAAAGCATTTGATGAATATTAACGAGTTTGGATTTAAATTCCGAACGTAGTTTTATTCAAAGGGCTCTCAAACATTTTTAGATTATATATCACTGATATTAATCCAGGGCAGGAGAGAGAGAATAAATAGTTGAATTTTCTCTTTTTCTAGCTTTGCATCTGTTCATCCATCTGGATAACTTCTACGATCTCTCGCTGGTCAATCATGAGCTGAAATCAAAGCCTACAAAAATAAAACTCTCTGGAGTTGTTTTTGTTCCTGCAGATGATGGTGATGATGATGATGATGATGATGACCACTTGAACCTTGTTTAAAAAAAGAAGCCAAGCCTGTCTGAAAAAAACGTGCTTAGATGTTATTTTAGCTGTCTTACATAAGTCGACTAAAACAGCAGCAGTTAGCCTACTTTCCATTTTTCAGATCACATAACAATCCATCTTGTTCAGGCGTCTGATTTCCTATTCAAGAAGTGTTTCAATAAAAATCAACTCCACTTCTCAGAACAAAGAAAGAAGGAGGAAATGAAAGAAACAAAAATGCTTCCTTTTATCCAACAGCAGCAGTAACAAACAGCAACATCTGAAGTACACAAAGGCATTTATTATGGCATTTGCTAGAAAGAGAAGTTATTTAAATTAATAGGTATATGTTCATTGCTGCGGATAGTGCGGATATCAAATAATGAGAATAAAAATAATACGTAATGTCTATTGAGTCTCTTCATCATCATCATTCACGCAAGTTTTGAAGGAGAAGAACAACAGAAGCACTTGTTTCTTCATTTAAAGAAAATTGGATTTTGTCAAGTCATCGTCATTTTTTCATCTCCACAAAAAGATGTTTGATTGGAGCATCATGCTTTTTATCATGACTTTTGTAGAGCATGTTCAGTTAATCCTGTTGAGATGTTTCTATTTCATTACTTTGCAAGTAAAAATAGTATTGAGTTGTGGTGGTGATGGTGAGAATACTGCTGCTTTTAACGAAATGCATGCCATAAATTCTTTTCTCTCATAGATCCTTCTCGCTCCCTTTCTCTCTACGTTTGCGTTGTTATCAACAGGAGCCACAATTAAAGGAATGTTTTCATAGAATAAAAGGATGATGAAAGAGAAAAGAATGAAGCTTTGGTTCTTCGGGAACCAGATGGATGCTTTTATGTTGATGTCAAAGTTCAATTTTGACGAACTTATTTTGAGCTCATGCCTGAATTGGGCAGCTACTTACTATTTCGCTGAAGATAAAATGAATAAGTTTATTATTACGTCTTACAATCCGCATCTTCACTTAACTTTAACTGCTGATCTGACATAATTAAAACAGCTGCTGATTCAGCTGCGAATTTTTTGCGAATGGTTGATTAATTGTATGGTCGGCAAGGAAGAAGAAAGGTTATCGCATCAAAAGTGGAATGTGATTTTTTGACTTTCTATCTAATTCAGAAATTTCAATAAGAATGAAGAATGTATATTATATGTAAATAAATGGATGATGGAAAAGTTTGATTAAATTAAAAGTGATTAAAAACAGGAATGAGCTGAAAGTTCGTAATAATAAAATCAGCATAGTTATCGCATCCCCTAAACTCATAATGTGCGCAGAGCCGGATGAACACAAAAGAAGAAAAGTCGTACGTCGTACTTGTAAATACAGACAGGTAGATGGAAAATAATAAAAAAAAATAATATTATTATACGAAGCTGGGTAATAGCAATAATCGTAATGACGATGTGATTTGTTTTGCCCTTACTTGAATCAGAAGGGTGTGGCAAAACTAGACAAGAGTCAGTTAGTGGCGGTGGTGACCGGTAAGTGGAACGTAGGATATAATTTAAATTTAAAATTGAATAGAAAATGCTGAACATCTTTCTCACTCTTAACTGTGGCTGGCTAAATAAACGAGGGAGAAAATGAAAGGATGTTTGTAGTATATGATTAGCGATTAGTAATCTTGATAAGAAATAATACAAGAAAAAATGCATTCATGGCTATGAATAATTTTTAAAATTCATTCTGCAGCATGTTCGAATCTTCCAGCATGATTGTTTTTCATGCTGGTTTATCCCGCATCAGCCTCCACCACCACCATCCAAACATCCCTGTTGTCTATCCGCGCATAAAAAACTTTGAAATGTATTGAAATTGAAGCGAGAGCAAGCGAGAGAGAAAGAAAGAAAGAAAAGCCTTTATATACCTTTTAAAATTCACTGGGAGGACTTTTTCTGGTGACTTTTGACGTAGTGATCACCTCCTTCCCCATTCTTCTTCTCCAAAGGGCAAACTGTCCAACTAGGAAGCTTTTTTTAAAACCGTGCGTGGCTTCAATCACTAGATCCAAGACTGGAGGAATTATGTATGTGCATCTTCTCTATTTTACATAATCCTGTTAGCGTCAAGAGAATTTTGAAATATAAATACTTAATACCTACATCAAAAGAAAACGATAAGGATCTCGAATCACACATCCTCCTCTACAACACAGGTTGCTGCTGCTGCTGTTGTTGTTGTTCACGGAATGTCAAATGAGCTCATGTGAAAAATGATTGATTATGAAAAAATGCTGCTGCCGAGATAATGAAAATCCGTTAGTCTTTAAATTTTCCAGTTTTACATTCACTATCTGCTATAGCAAAGAAGAGCAGTAACAATAAGATGGAAAAATCTGATCTTAACATTTCACATGTAATCTATATTCCAGTACAACCACATTCCTTTCCTGACTTCTATCACATAGCGTCGTTATCATCATCACCGTACAGCAACGACGGATATCTAAAAGTTGCATACTACTACTACGTTTTCAAAGTGTGATATTTTATGATACCCGACAAAACGACTAGACACTTGTTGCATTTTCCTTCCCTTCTTTCCACTAACTCGTCCGTTGATGTTTAGCTCTCGTTGTTTCCTTCTGGGTGAAAAAAGGATTAGAGCAAAGGAAAATGGAAAAGGAGCAACAGGTCTCTCTCCCTCTTTTTAACTTGCAAAAATTGCTCATTCACGTACCCATGATTTATAATTTATAAGCCATGGACAGCCAATTTCAAATTCCTTCAAGCACCAAAGATTAACTAACCTTTTTTGCTTACGCTCGTTTCGTTGTGTTCCCAGTCCAAATGAATGAAGGTGTGTCTATTGTGTCAAGCAAGCCACCATAAACCTAAATTTTCAGGAGAAGAGAGAAACGGGGATGGATAAAAAATGATGCGATGGTGCAGCAGGACCAGAATAAAAGTTAATTTTTTTTATTTTTTCGTCGTTGTTGTTGTTAGTGCATATGTGTACTCCCAGAAAAGTGTCTGTTGCTGGGAAGCTCTGAAAAGCGCATTACTCCGTTGCATTCATAATGATTAGTGAGGTTGCCCGTCATGTCACACCAAAAAAATATCAAGGGAGATAAAAAATCTACATAACCTTTACTTTTCACACTTACGCATAATATGAGAACCGATCATAATCATTTCACTTTATAATCTCCGCCGGCGATGCACTTGCATAGCATGAATCTTTTTCTTATCCATCGGAATTTGGTTTTTATTAGAAAAACTGAAAAGGATGCATAATAATATTATTACAATACGTATGTAGAACTAGCTCATCACGGTGATGTGATCATGAAAATTTCCTATTCTTTAGTATAATAATAATAATAATAATATTGTGTATCGTCATCGTTATTGGTATGATTATTAGGATGGGTGCCGTCATCATCTACATGAAGATGATCCACGCACTAAGTTGTTTGGAATGGAATGCGTTGCGTTACGTTTGTTAACATTACGTGAGCACATTTATGCGTAGAAGATGATCATGATAAATGCATACTTGCTTCGGATAATGCGTAACCTGTGGTGAACTTTACTAAAAAGCAACTATTGTTCTCCTTGATGAACCTTACCATTGTATTGTGTATCTGGCAAGAAGAGGAAGAGTCAGTCAGTCAGAGCCAGAGTCATCAGGGCAAACAAAAAGACTTTATGATGATGGCTGCATTGTAAAACTTGGATTACGAACGAGATGCATCAAAACATTTCATTGCATCATATTCCCAGCTGAAAGTCGAAATTCTTCAATAGTCTTTGAAGATGATGATAAAAAAGTAAGATGATGATATGATCACGATGATGATGAGAAACGTGGAGGAAGCACGTTATATGATTTTATGATTATATTTCATCTCTGCTAGCTGCACTTCATCCATGACTTCTCCAGACCAAATTTTAAAATTTCCATGGGAACGGGTGGGAAAGAGTGGAAATCCGTTTTCAATTCAGTACTATTGCTATTACGTTCCGATGATATGATGATTATGATGATGATGGTGTATTGATTCGCTTTTTATTAAAAGCCTCAAAGATTTTGATTTCTTTCTGGATAAAATAAAATGATGTTGTATGTTGTTGATGATTTAAAAGGCAGTTTGTTATCGTTTCTTCTGTTGTTGTGGTTTAACATTATCAAAGGTGAAGTATGCTCTTTGTGATTATCGAAACAACAGCAAGAAACAAGCCAAGCAAATGAGGCTCATGTATGTAGTAATAATGCATAATATTATGTATTGCTTATTCCGGACTGGGAAAAGGTTAACAACTTTTAAAAGAGAGTAATATTATTATTATGAACATATACATAGTTCATAAATAAATGTGTTCTTTTGCTGTTGTCTTAACATTACGTAATTTTTTTCAAATGAAACGGGAGTATCTGGCTGGAAAGCTCATGAGAAGAGAGAAGTATTTTAAATTCTTCGTGTAAAATCCTTGAAGTAATGATGGGGATCTCTTTACTCCAAGATTTTTTCACACGCTGCTCTTTCTCTCTCTCTTTTGCTGGCTCATGGGCTATTACAACAACTCATATATCGTATTGTTTGTGAATTGCTTCTTGGTCCACGTCGCAGACTTAATAATCATCATCAGCAACTACATTGTTTTTTCTCGTGGTTGTAAAATTTCGTTTTTTTTTTCTTTTTTTTTTACACAACCACGTAATAACATGAACTGACAATGTTCTACATGAACATAAGCAAGCAGATCGTTGCTTTTGTTTGCAGTTGTTGATTTTTTTATCAACAACAACACTAACTTGTTTATTGCTGCTGCATGCACAAAATTTCAAATTCAAACTTTTTTTCCTGGCCTATTGATGTTACGCTGTTGCTACTGCTGCTGATGCATTGCATGGATTGAATATTTTAATCAAAAAATCACGAAAGATGAGAGAAAAAACCAGTCAAAGTTTTTTATTACTCTTCCTGAATGCAATAACTATTCGTTTGTTCATTTCGTTCCTCCAACTTAAAAAAATCCACTTCATCCATAAATTATACTTGTCCAGGAACGAGGAAAATGCTTGGATGGAGAAATAAATGGTCAATTTCTTAATAGATGCAGTATTTAGGGAGGAAAGTTAGAGAGCTGGCCAGGTATTTAGTATTTAACACGGTGAAGAGACAAACAAAGTTGTTGGTTTCTCTCTTGAACCGATTCACTCACTCAAACAAAAAAGTAGTTAAGTTATACCCGTTCAAACATTTTTTCATCAACATCAACATCATCATCATCCTTGAATTGGAGGGTTCAATCTATTAGAAAGAATTATGCATTCTAAAATAATAATATTCTTGTTAATTGATCATCATTTTTATTATATGACAGGGTAATTTAACTTGATGAAGTAGCGGTGGTAGTGGTTGGTAGTGAGTATTATGCAGTGGTTTGTTCTTTTTCTGTAGTAAAGCAAAGAAGTAAAAGACTTCTTCATCTTACTCCTGTTATTGTTTTTGCTCCTTGATCCGTAGACGCTGTTGCATTTTTTATGCAATGCATTTGGCTAAATGGTCTGGAAAAGGAAGAAAATAATACGTATTTTTTTCAGTTCTTCTTTTCCAAAGCAATTTTATGTATAGGATTGGCATAAATCAAGGAAAGAGAAGGAAAAACTGGCATGCATTGCCATCAACATCATTAAAGTGATCAAAAGACTTAATCGTTGTTGTCCAGCTCCATAACAATGAAAGTGATTTGTTTGCAACTTTCCTGTAAATGCTAAGGCATATTAATGAAATGGAGATTAATCGGGGAAGGGAACTATTTAACGCAGCTCTGCTAATGCACCCTGTTGATTTCCTCCATTGTTTTAGCTCATTGAAGATAGAAGTCTCCATCGAGACATGCCATTGTTGTAATCGGAGAAATGATTTTTTTTATTTTATGTACTGCCAAGGCTCAAGCTCCAACTGAAAATATTTAACAACATGGATTGAGTATCACGATTATTCTGATGATGTCTGCCAGTAAAGATTTAAATGCTAAATAAATTTAATTTTTTCTTGTTTGTTTTTTCAGGATATTTCTCTCAGAGAAAGCGACCAGCATCAACGTCAACTTCCAAGGCTGCAACTGAAAGTGCTCCTGAGTCTTCAGCTGCAGAACCAGAGAAGAAGCGAGCTGCATTGTAATAAAGGAAAAGAAGCCCGTGTGTTTTTTTATGGTGATTTCTATGCAAAAATAAAGTAAGTGGCTCGATTAAAACAGCAACAGGAGCAGCAAACAACAAAAACAACAATAAAGAACTTGAAGTCGATTATGAAAAACTATGGGAAATACCTGAGAGTCGGTTGCTTCTAAAAAGGATGGTGATGGTTTAAATTTCTGCTACGACTACTGTTTGTTACTGTATCAGATAATCCTCCGTAAAAAAGTTGCAATACTAATTTGTTATTAAGAAAGAATTTTTTTATAAATTAAGATTTAAATATTAATTTCACGATGAGATGATGATGGAGAAGGTATATAGTGATAGTGATGATGACGATGATAATAACGATGAGCTATGGAAAGGTAGGAAAATAAATAGAAAGTCGAAAATGGTTAGCAGAATGAATGAGTGAATGAATAGTTTTGATTTTGATGATATGGGTGGGTAAATACTAGATGGTAAATACATACATAGATGGTAATTGGTTTTGGTAGCATTACTTACGTAATACTTCAATGATTTAAGGAATGAATGAATGGATTATCATAGCTTTTTATGATCATTTGTGTTGTTGGGCAAAAGGATGAGTTATTTTTTGCTTCAGCTCAGCCAATATTTTTTCTTCTCTCAAAGAATTATAGTTACGTTGGCTTTGAAGCATTTACTACTACTACAAGGAAAAGATGGAAACTGCATAGAAGATACAAAAAAATGTATGTGTAAGTTTAAACAGCAAGATTTTGATTCGATGATCCTCATACAACAAATAACAAAACATTAAATAGTGTGAAGGTTTTTTAATTTATTTATATCCCTATCTCTCTCTCTTTCACTCTCTCTCTCTCTCTTAAAATATTTGCAGAAGAGAATGAGCAGAATTTAAATAATTTTTAACGTTTTATTAGATGTTGTGACAACAATACTTACTAATATGTAGGATGATGAAGATAGATAGGTCGAGGAATATATTACGAAACAAGTAATATTTTTTATTTATTTTTTGGGTTTACGTTTTATCATTAGAATAAATCATATTTGTACAGAATAGGTAGGTTTGCATAATATATTATAGATTTTAGCTTAAGTAGTCAAGTAGTAGTATTAGAGAAGGCAGTTTGTTTATGTAGTAGTAATTTGAAGGAAAAGAAGTTTTGAGAGTCTTAACTAATTAAGTTTTATTTATTTATTGCTACTGCTTAAAAAACCAGTTGGTAGGTATAGTCTTCTTCGCATAATATATAATAATTTTAAATGCATATTAAGCTCAAATATATTTTACGGAATGTTTGGCTGAATGTTTGGAATAACATTATGCAACAATGCACACATTTTAAAATGAACTAACACGATTTTATTTACATGCGTGTAAAATTTTTTTATGCAATGGGGAAATCATTAATATTTATATAATAATAATTAATAAACTTTTTATTCCGCTTTTTATTCAAGTCACATTAATACAATCAGAAAAAATTGAAAAGGTAATTATTCAAAAAAGCAATGTTTCAAACCATACAATCCTTTTTATCAAATATTTGTAAAAAAAATTATTGTTTAAAAACAAAATTACGAGTTGTTTCTTAGTCATCCCTTTGATCATAAATAATAATAAAAATACGCTTAGCTTTCACGCTTCATTCTAAATCGTAATAACAATAAGAATGGTAATAAAATGTATAAGTTTTATTAAATAGTAAGGTGGGATTGTGTAAAAAACATTATTATTAATAAGCCGTTATTTTCTAATATTCTACTAAATTAGCACTGAAACTTTAAAAAATAAATTGCTTTTCCCCATAGATTATCATCATATTTTAAAAAAGGAATGAAAAGTTAAGAAAAATGGTAGAAGGTTTGTTTTTGCTCTATACAAAAAAGAAATTTATCACGAAGATCTCTTGGAAAACAGTAAAAGTTCAAGTTTAATGATTTTTTAATAGAAAAAAGCATTGTCCCAGTGCGTGTGAACAGTATAACTTACCTATCTCATTTTCAGTTGTTACTACTTCTCCTTCACACATACATACATATTAAATGTCATTGTTTTCTATGCAAATTCTTTTTATGAACGTATTTAAACATTAATTTATTTTTTGGTGTAGAAAACAAGTCAGCTAATAGATTTGGTTGATTATTTATCATTATTATTATTATTATATCTTACAGCAAGGATATAAACAAATAACAAGTTGTACACATTATTGGGTCTCAACAAACAACAACAGTTTACTATTACTACTACTCTCCTTTAATTTTAGTTTTGATGATGGAAAATGTATCTCCCACAGTTTTTTGTTTCTCAATTTTTTTGCCAGTTTTTTTATTTTCTTCAACGTAAGAATTTCAATTACAAAAAGTGAATCTTGTAGATCTCGGATGTTTTTTGATTAACTATTTATTTAAAGAAGTTTTAAATATTTTCTCATGCTAGGCAAGGAAGATGATAGATAATACATAACGAATGCTTGTTCTAGAAAATAGTAAATGATGGTAGAACATACAATACTACAAACAAACACTTTATAAAGGAATAAGTAATGAATGTTGAGTGATGTATGTTATGTAGGTATGTACGTACATGGGAATGAGGAAAGGTTACGGGTGCCGTGCTTTTAATTTTTAATAATTTTTACTTTTACTAATTAGCATTGCTATATCAATAATTGACATGGACTTGATCTTATTGGCCTTATATAATCTATCCTAAGTAGTTTTTGACAACGCAACGACATGAAATAAAAAAATTATTATTTGTTAATTTATTTCCGGTAAGGCTTAATTTAAGGATAGTTATGTTAAATTTTTATAGCATGTTATGTGGTTATGTTTTTAAGTTTTAGCGTGTCTTATTTTTTAGAAACATACAGAAATTAACGCTGTGCGAAAGCTTTAAACCAAAAACAATGTGTATAACGTGAATATAGATAGTAGTAATGTTACAGTAAAGTATAATGCTAACATGAATAAGGTTTCTACTCATTGTAAACTCACCTCAATTCTCAAAACAAAATTTTTAAATTGATTTCTTCATCCGAGACATTTAATAATCATTAACCTTCTTTTTGGCACGAGCTAGTGCTACAGTTAGATTTCTCCATGTTTTAATATTTTTATTGAAAACCTAACCATTTTATTACTGGTAGAACCTGTATAAATTTCCCTAACAAATTATTATACCGATAATATAATTGCTGGGTAAAACATCCCCTTGCCCTTAGATGTACTTGTAAATGGTGTTTAGTTAGAAATGAATGATCTTTGCTTTCGTTATTCTCCGGGAAACATTTTATTTTTTGTACGCTGCTGTTATAAGGAAAAGATAGGTTAAGGTTTTAGAAACAGAATGAACGTATGTCCAAAATTGAGAAGAATAATAATAATGCTAAATGGTACGTAAAATGTTATATTTATAATTATAAGTACATGGTTAAGCTATTAATTGTATTTAAGTTAGGAATAACTGAGAATGAAATGCCTTCTGTAAGTAAGTATGTAGAATAAATGAAAGATAAAATATGATTATATTGATAATAGCTAATATAAAATATAGTATAAGAAAGTGTGTATGTGAATATTACATGAATTTTAAATAAAATTTGTGATTGATATCAGTTTAAAAATTAAAAAATACTTTTCAGTCTTTTCTTTATTATTACTTTTTCTGGAAAATGCATCGTCATAATATCAACATCACCATTGCATCCTCTCCTCTCATATCAGTTACACATCTTATAAATTACAGCATACTCGTGATTTAATGTGGTATTGTTCATATTTTTCAACTTTTTTATGGCTAATTTGTTTGGTTAACACACCAGTTTAATACCATTTACTACAGAGTTTCTTCGTTTTCGTTGTCATGTTCGTACCTAAATTTTCATAATACTTACCTAACTAACCCTCTATGAAAAATAATCCCTGGCTCTGGTTTAAAAACAACTCTTCCATTTTGTCCCTTTTTGTTTCAAACAACAAATTTTTTGTCTTAAAAGTTTCATATTTGTTTATTTATCATAGTTCACACAGCATGAGCTCCGTTTTATCATCCTAAAAACAAACTACGTAGGAAGGTTTACATTTTTAACTGTTAAAAGAGCAAACAATGAGATGCAATGAAATGCTATGCTCTCCCTTTTTAAAAATATATATCACTTTTGTGTTGTTCATTATTTCGTGTTTACTTTTTATTTCGTAGTATAAAAATCATAAGATATATTATTTTTAAGAGGACAGTTTACTCCGATGATTATGAAGATGAGATCTTAGCTGACTGAGCATGTTTTGGTATTTAAGCAATCTTTGATATGATGATACTGCTGCTGTGGTGGTGTGGTAATGATGATCATGAGGATGATGCCAACAACAAGTACTGAATAGTGTCAATCAAAGTTGAAGCTCTCAAACTCAAAGAAACAAGCAAGTTTCCAAAGGATATTTTGAATAAATAAAGGGTGGTCTTCGTATAATAATGATTTTAAGACAGATTAAAAAGGAGGAAGGAGGTGCGCACATTTTTCCGTTGTTCATGTGTAAAATATACAGTTATCAAGGGATAGCATCATCACCAGCACAACTGCTATTGCTACGTCGTCGTGATGGAGATCTTCATCTCATTATGATTTCTGAGAAAAGGAAAATTTTCTCAAACGCAACACCATCAACAGGAGAGAAAAGTAAACAAAAAGGAGCTGGACAAACACAATACATAATTTTTAAGTATGAAAAAATAATACAATAATATTAATAATTCTCAATTTTTCGTGCCTTTCCTTTCCAGCAATGAGCCTTTATGTTTAGTTAAAACCTGTGTGTGACAAGCATGTGAGAATGATAAGAAATTGTGAAAAGTTTGTATGAGAAAGAAACGTCTACCCATATATGGTATGGCTCGTCCTTCTTTCGAAACTCCAGTGCAATGCGACGATGCAATAGAAGATTTAAAAAAATTAAATTGTTTGGCTGTTCTAGTGCCATTGTTGTGGTATGAATAATTCCTAATTCTTGACTATTCAGGGAAAAAATGTGACAGAAGAAGATTATGACATGAAACTCACCTTAATTTCTATACCTACCTACTACCTACCCACTTCGTACTTATGTGCAATATGTTCCATATATTATGCTAATGAGTATGAAAAGATTCCCCTTCATTTTTTGTAAAAGGATCAAGTAGATTATGTGCGGCCACCCACATCTTCTTCATATCCAGGTTTATTTTCTGATTCTCATCATCATCATCCATCGCAAGGATTGCATATATAGCATCCTCCTCTTTCCATCCCTTTCTTCTTTGAAAATAATTTTTTCTCACAGGAACAGGAACGTCGGCCAGATTACATATTATCTCTTCCTTCCCTGTCTATTTCTTTTTTAATCTAGCCACCATTGTTATGCTTATTATGCATGCACTCATTTTGATTTTTAGGCTCTATGCTGCATTATCATTTCATTATTGTCATCATTATCATCATCATATAAATGTGAAGAGGATCATGAGATGAGAGACCTCACCTTAAGCCACGTCTTAATTACAAACTTCAATGAATGATGATTGGAATCCCACAATAAAATACCAAATCAATCGGAAATATTTGAACTTTTGATGAGCCCATCAAATTGCAAAAATTTCGAAAATCTGATCGTTGAACCAGTTTGATGTGGCAGAGATAAGAAGACGCTAATGCATTAAGGCAATTTATATGAATCGTTATATGGAAATAATGAGATTAGAAGGGAAAGTAATTGGTTGATTGGAAAAAAATTGAGAGCTTCTTGTTTACCCTGTTGATAAAGAATAGTATAATAATGTTTACTTTATATTAAAGTAATATTTTCATTTCATTCAAGGAAAATCGGATACACAGGTATAATACAGAATACAGGTAGATTATAATGGCGATGATGATGATGATGATTGTTACTTTTTGAAATGACATGTGCACTGCACTTACTTACTCGTACATTAGTTGCTTGCATTCCATCAGTAAAGTATCATGAAAAACAAGATTTCGTATCAATGCTTTTGCAAGAATCACTCCCGATATTTTTTTTCGAACTGAAAACTCGAATCTTTTTATATTTTTTCTTTAGATTTCAAATTCATTCATTCATTCTTTTTTCACTCGGAGGGAAAACATTGTTAAACTTTTTTGACCGTTTTTCATTAATGAAAAAATCTACTTTTTTACAAAAAAATGGTAAATGGTAAGTAGATAATCCCTTTCTGTGCGCATGCATTCTTTTCATTCTGTTTTGTCAATATTAACAATCGCTGCTGAGCACTATATCATCCATTGATGTTTAAGGTACAGATATTTATTTTTTTAGAAAAAGCTTTAATACCTCCAGCAGTTTCCAGAAGAAAGAAGCATTCAGCTAGCTTTTTTTAAATTTACAATTAAACAATGAACTAAGATTGTATTTTATCATCATTGCTCTTTTTTATTTTCTTGGAATGATTGTTTAAGTTCCTGTCATGATGGGTTCAATTTTGAATACCTTTTCAAACCATTTTACCTATGTACGTACGTATGTGTCTCTCTGACCAAGGACAGAAACAGGTACAGAACAAAACAAAAAAGCTGATGACAATATCATCCGAACAACAAGCATTGCACCATCAATACCAATATATTGTAATTGTAATGCATCCCCCATTCCATAAATAAATATGGTGAGTTGGAGTTGCGTATGCATTTTCCCTGGAAATTGTTCTTTTCACAAAATTACCTATTGTGCGTTTATTCTCCCATTGCATTGCATTGCCGTTATAAAGATTACGAGCTACCTTTCAATAAAATTCCATTGAGACCGATTGTGACTGTGAGTGAGCTCTGTTTCCTCTCTTTCTCGTTAAAATTTAGAAGAAATTGTTGGATGCTCCTCAACTACGTATGGATGAAATAAAAGTGGAACGAATGCGCAAACAAGGGAGTGCAGAACTGAACAGAGCAAGAACAAGACATGCCAGACAGCAAGGTACCAAAACCAGAAAAAAATACCTACAAAAGTTTTGTATGATTAAATGACAATACTTTTCTATACGTAACAACGCTCCCCTTCTTCATCAATGCACTGCACCACCGAAGCACTATTCATTCTTTACACAAAACCTGTACAAAATTCCTTTTCAAACAGAAGCAATTTCGTTTCAAATCTTTGAAGAAATTTTTACCTGTTTTTGTTGTTTTCCTTTAACGTTGTACTACTGCATTGGAGGAAGTTGAAGGAAGGAACCTATATTTTAACAAAAACATTAAAATGCACAAAACTAAGCATCCAATCCGTCCTTCCATTCCCTTCTCCTTCTGACGAAGATCCGAACTATAGATTACAACATCAGAGAAAAGGCATCATTCTATCTCAAAAGGGAAATTGCCCTTTGCTCATAGAATTAAACTGAAAGAAAAGCAAAGCAAAGGTATTTTTTTATATAAACCATTATATTATTTATTTTATTTTAATGTGAATTACAGCTCACTTGCCCAGATTTCCCTCTGTTGCTTTTGCGTTGTTGCTGCTGCACTGCATTTGCAGTCCCACTTTTCTCTATTGCCTATTATTCTGTTGTGAATCATGTCCTTCTTTTATCCATCCATTCTTTCTTTATCTCTATTCATTTAGATCCCATTGGGATTATTGGTGATGTGATGTGTGCATTTAAATGCAATGCAATGCATGCCATCCCGGTCAAAAGGTTAAGAAGAGGTGAGAAATGATCAGAGTTCTGGAAAAAATACTTTTAAGAAAGAAGAATGAAAATCTCTTTTTTCTCTCTCTCTATCTTTCTTCTTTCAAGGAACAGATTCCAGGTCTCCCATTGATTTCCTTTCGATACTTTAAATTCTTCAATGCACCGTATCGTATCTTATATGAAAGAATGAATGTTGCAACGGTCTCGTAGTAAAAACATTTTTTAAAAGAAGAACCTTTTGGCCTACTATTCTACCAAATATAATACCTCTTTATAGCACCACCGGAGTAATATAATTTCAAGAATGAGAAATAAGAATAATAATACCATACAATAAGAAACAAGTCAATGCAATGTAAGAATAAGGTGGAATAAAACTGCAGTGAAAATAAAATGATAAAGTAGAATATAAAAAAGGGCATTTTAAAATTATTTATCACCAGGTTCCATCTTAGTCAATTGAAGTAAACTTTGCCAGACATTCTGGTACCTTAGCAACTTATCGTCATCTTCATATGAAGAAAACGGGCCTTTACCTATAAACTTCTTTGATGCTGCTGCTGCTGCACTTTTCTATTACCCTACTATAACATCGTATCGTAACATTAATAAAACGACGAAAGCATTCTTCTTCGGCTTTTTTCTATTATCATAAATATTTCCCTCATACAATGATTATTTTACCTTGGACACCTTTTTCCAATCGTTCCTTTTCTGATGATGATGTTGATAGTGGATTGCATTATTATTATTACCATAAACGATTCCCTTCTTCTTCCCCAAATACAAGCCGTCTACCATCAGTTACTTAACTACCTACTATGGATTATCTACTTCTTGGTAGGATTTCGGATCTTGTCGATATATTACTTTGATATACGGTTTTCCTCTCAGTTGGCATCTTACTCCATGCATATATAATAGAAATTAACGAGCAGCATCTCACTCTCTCACACAGCCTATCTTTTCTCGTAATAATAATCATTATCATCGTCATCATCACCGGCATCACTTAGGCCATGCCAGACAGAGCGGCATCACCAGCAGGGTGCGACGTTTTTTCTCAAGTGCATCTTCTCTCTACTTTCTATGCTCGTATATAAACGAGACGAGGCAAGGTAGCTTGAGGATACCACCGATTCAATTGCAATAGCACTATTTTTTACTGTTGCATGAAAATAAGAATTTGAGAGAATCGTAAAAGGATAACTCACATAGTCTCTCTTCTACCGTCTTTTTCAGTTCCTTCAATTGAGCTACATTGTTATAAACAGAAAATGGGCAATAGACCAAAGATCATCAACATCACTGTACCATCTAAAAACCTTAGTTAGGCATATATATTATTGGCTATACGTAACTATAAAGTTTGACGAACAAAGAAGCTCACACCACCGGTAGACAGATATTCTTATATACTTAAGAAAATATGAAAAAGTGTTCACTTCACTCACATACCTACCTACTTATGTAACAGTGATAATAGCGGCGCTGGTGGTATTCGATCGTAGGCGACGAGCAGTCTGGCTTTTCTCTGACCCTTGGTTTGACCTAAAACACACGCTGTGCGTAGGATGATGATTGTAGCGGCGTTGGTGCAGTGGGGGAAGTGACAGGCCATTTAAAAATGTACAATTATGTAATCTACATACTACACAGTTAGTTAAAATAGGATTAGATATTATACTACGTACAAACAATATATGAATATAATATAAATTATATGATATAATTTGATAGGATGGTATTTCTTATCGTGATTAAAGTTAGTTGGACGCGGACGATGACGCTCTAAAAATATACTTGGCTCATCATCATCTTCATGGATTTAAAGATCTTTAAAACTGATAGCAACAGTCAAGCTCTCAAATTGTTTCTTTGGAATTTCTATTTTTTTTCTTTGAAGGAGCAACATCACGCTCTTGAAATTTAAAAATGATGATGGAAAAGAAGAATAATGATGGGAGATGGAACAATTCATAGAAATGGGAAGTAAAAATTGCTGTAAAACTGCATAAAATATTATAGTTGGCGCAAGAGACAATAAAAATGATATCATCAACTGCATATAATACTACTAGTAAGCAAGTACATAAATACTTGGAACGTTATCTAACTAGGCAAGCAAAAGCACACTTCTCCAGTTTAACAAATATAAAAATTAAAATCCTCACGCCACAACTCATTACGCAATGGCGTTATCTATCTCTCAGCTCAGCATAATAATATTATTGTTTGTAGTACTGTTGTGGGGATTTCTTAGTTTGTACTTGAATACTCGCACTTGAATGAATTGCGTCATTTAGCTCGTTGCATTTTTGTTTATTTTGTTATTATTACCATGATCATGACTGCATTTCATAACGGCCTAAACAGTTTGTACTACTACTCCATTCCGTTTTTTATTTATTTAATGGAATAATAAAAGTTGTCAACTTTCAGCCATACTCCCATTTTTCGTTGTATTTATCGTTATTTCTTCGCTATATTTATTATAAAAAAGAAGACGATTTGTCTAAGAGAAGTAATGTGAATGTGACTAGACTGGATGCATGCATTCACTTTTTCAGTAATAATATATATTTAGGTACAAAGACTGGTTTTATTTCAGAAAATACTTAATAGTGAGATGACGAATGGAATTTGAACAGAAGATGCATTGTGCCACCACCAGTCCATTATTACTTTTATTGTATTATGTTACACAATATTATTTTCTTTATTCTCTTGCATCGCGTAAATTTTTTTAGGTTATGAACTCCCAGTTTCAAATAGTTGAAAGAAAGGTTATGTTATACGATGCGTTCAAATGCTTTTCTACTGGAATAACGGGTCAAACCTCCCAACTTGTTGCTGCTGATGCTGCTGCATCCAAAAACGAATGTGTCATAGTACAACATCATAAACTTTATTTGTATTCTACATTTGATGGCATTACATAAGTCGTCCTTCTTTATGTTTCCATAAACTATGAACTAGGATGATGATGAAGAAGAAGGGATTCTATGAAAAAAGAGGTGGAGACGAACGCGACATAAAACGCTCGTATTACATGTTACATTAGAAAAGCAAGATAAAAATGACGAAAACGATGATGATGATCATCATAATCATCACAGCAAACCAAACCTTGAAGCTTGAGAAATGCTAGACTTGGAGGCAGTAAGAAAACCTTTTTAATGGGAACCCGTTCTTCTTTCTACTATTTCGTTTTCGTTTCCCATTTTGAAGTTTTCTTTTAAAAACACTTTTTACTTTTTTAAAAAAGTTTTTCTTTCCATCTTCTTATTCTTGATCTCTGGGCGGGTTCACTTCTTTTCCCTGGAAGGCTATTTAAAATTTGGATAAAGGGTGGATTACTCCTGATTTAGTTGACGAGCGAAGAGGAAAAAGGTAATAATAAGAAGAAGAATAAGCAAGTGGAGGAAAAGTGTCCCATTCCCATTTCTTGGATCTCCTCGTTTTTAAAATTCTTTTATGGGGTGGACAATTGCCATGCTGTCTAGAAGAAGAGCCATTATCATCATCATCATCATCATCAGAAGGAGAGAGTTGGATGACTACGACGTGTGAAAGGATTACCAATACCACTCAACTCGACAAAGCAAGCACACAGACAAGAACTCTTTTCATGTTTCTCTTCTCCTTGATAGTTTTATAGAAAATGCAAAGTCTGTAATTTGGTTACTCATGAAAAAAAATCCTGCAACTTCAATAACGTTAATGCTGTCATTTTCTTTAATATTATTGTATTATATAATGTCTTCTGTCTACATTCCATCAGAGACGAAGACTCGATGGCTTCAACAAAATGTTTTAGCGTAAAGGATTAGCAGCATATTTTTGTCAGGAGAAAAATTTAAAGCTTAAATCCAGCTGCAGCTGCAGGATTGTACTACTTCTTTTACTAAATCCACTGATTCCAGGTTGTCTGCTGGAAGAGGAGAGAGATAAACCACACATTTAAATGAAAACAAAATCGAAAGCTTGTCTTTTTAAGTAGGTACTTTCATACTCATACCATACCGTAAAATTTTGGATTCGTCTGGATTGGATCCAACCAAGCGAATATTGGCGTAGATTTTTTTTACTCTCAGCGTGATTATGATGATGTAGATGTGAATGTGGATGATGCAATGATAATGACGGTGGTGGTGAAGTTAGCAGTAAAGCTCTACCTTGGTGGCAGGCCGAGAGATGAAGTCAACAAACCTTACAACATGCATACTTGCGAATGTAAATCTCTATTTTCATTTCCACTACTACTACTACTCTCTCTCTCTTCTCTCTTTTGATAACAAAGTTTGCTCAATACCAAAAAATATTATTTATGTATTTTCTGGGAAATGGGAAGAGAGAAGGAGAGATTTTATTGGTTTCTTTCACAATGTTTTTAACCCATTTACTGTATTTATTTACAGATGAGTAATATTATTTTGATGCTGATGATAATATTTATTACGCGACTGCGTTTCGCCAAAAAATACTACTACTACTACTGCATACAAATAGGTAGTAGGGTACATTAATTTTTATTCTCACAACATTACTGTTCTTCTGCACAATTCGATTTAATGTATCTCTTGTCAATATTTACTTTCTCACGTGCTACTATTGAACTACAGCGCACCGCTTAGGTTTGGGCAGATACTCTAGAAAATAAAACTCGCGTAATATGTCACGTCATACGTTTGTTTATATCCAGAGAGAGGGAAAGATGACATCGCATCAGCGCAACAGAAGATCATAATTATTCAATAAATTCATAAAATGAACATCACATCGATGGGAAAATTTATTGCAGTTGTTGCCGCTACTCTGCTCCTACCTGTTCTTCAAATATTTAGAGCAGTAGTAAATAAATATAGTAGTAAGTGACTGCTAATCGCTCGCTATCAACTTGCAAATATTTCAAACTCATAAAAATACATTATATGCAAATAAACCTCCTGATTGCACGTTGGAGATAAGTGGAAAAGCCCCTCCGATGTATTTTATTGGTAGTTATCATTCTCAAGAACAAGCAAAAACAAAAGCTTTAAAAAAGACACGCATTATTTTTCATTCCGTGAGAAACCCTGTAATAAAAAAAAACTAAAAAACGATCAGTGCTTATACCACCATCTGTTTGGAGAATAAAAATCGTCATAGCAATTCGTGGCAAAAAGTAATATATAAGTAATATATAAAAAGCTAAACTTTTATATCATTTTGATGATCACCAAATTATACAGGAGAAGAAAGCACTTATCATTACAATTATCTCAATTACAGTTCGATTTACACTTGTTCAATCGATTGATCGAAAGGAGAGGAAAAGTCTTTAAAAAATTGATGAAATTATTACTACGAGAAACGAAGAAAAAAGAAGATTGAAGTGGAATTGAGATAGCTACCACATATTTATAACAAGAAATAACCTAAAAGACAGTGTTACAAAGTAGAAACAACAAAAAAAAATTCCTCTTGACTCTTGAGTCTTGACTGAATAATATCAAATGGCATAAAACAAGAAAAAAAGATGATGTGATCATTGTTATTACTATTGTCATCATCACTATCATCATCGCGCTCATCTTCACCCTTCATTCAATCTCATCAAACAAAAGCAGTAGCAGTAGCAACAACAATAACAGCAATTCCAATTCAACCCGAAAAAGTGGTTCGAAATGAAAAGACGGAGAAGGAAATAATAATAATTCCTTTTATTCTTAATACCCACTTGAATTAATCTGAGAAACTGAAACGGAGGAGCGGGTTGCGAGTTGGAAAGATAGAACGAGATGCAAACATGTGAATAAAACTGGAATTTTATTAGTATTGCTACAATTCGGTGTAAAGCTAAAGAGAAGATTATCAACAAAAAGAGCGAGAGAGAGAGAGAGAGAAGTAAGATGGTACGGTGAGTAGGTAGGTACCTGATAAAAAGATGGATCACCCTGACCATCTTTTAAAATGTAATTAATCATATTATTCTTTTTTAACTTTGAGCGTACACCTGTATCGGATTCATTTACGTACCTACCAACAAGCTAGCAACAATCTTTTTAATACTCCCATTTCGCTATGTGATTATAATGGGTTTTTACTAACGCAAAAAAAGAAAACAAAAAACTATTTCTAAAAAGACCATATCTTTTTGACTGGTATATAAAAGCGAAAAAACATTTTCCCATGGAGAAGCCGAAGAATAAGAAGAAGAGACTCCCGAAATCCTCTTCGTCATCATTACGGATCACCTGTTCACTGAGTATGACTGATAATAATGATGAGCAGTTGTTGTGTAGCCGAAAGCAGTAATTTTTACAAGTGTTGTTGTTGGGTCAACTTTGTTCTTATGAAAAAAAGTAGCAACTCCTTCCTCCAGTTGGAAAAAAAGAGGTAGCTTTTATGAGCAAGGAAGCAAAGAGATAACAAGAGAGAGAGAGAAAGGAATGACAGAGTGCTTTGCAAAACTTTTGCTACTGAAAAAAGATGGTGGTGATGAAGACGAAGAGAAATATAAATGAGCAAAGGCTTAGCAATTCATCTTAAAAACCGATGCAGATGAGGCAAGATGAAGAACTTTTTTCATTGCAAATTCTTGTTCCTTTTGTTAGTAAGCTTGTACCTGACAAAACTACCTGCATGTTGTGGAGGAGAGCTATAGCTGCTCCGCTCTCCGTGGTACCTATCTCATCTCTTTCTCTCTCTTTAACTTGTTGAATGAACTCAATGGAGGGGAAATTGTATTAATCGATTTTTTGTCCTATGAGATGCTTCACAGATTTTTACAAGCAAAGTTGCAAATTGGTCAGGAAGAACTACATCAATCAATCAAAATGTTTAGCATATTCTACACACTGGTAGGTATCATGGGAATAAAACCCCAAAAAGCTTGTTTAATCATAGAATTGGACAAGATTAAATGATTTTTTTCCGTATTGGAATTGCAAATGAGGCTGAAGCAAGAGCAACAATGTTAGAGCAGGACAGAAGAACGATTTTTATTGACGTTTTAATCCAAAAGGTTTTGTCCGAAAGAAGCGAAATACTCTTTAGGCAATGTTGTTGTTTTCTGTGAGGTTGTTGCGCGTTGTTCTACTATTACTGGTTGTGAATTGATAATAAGCAAGTTGAGCATGAAGAACAGGGTGAGAAGCAGGATTTTCTTTGGTTAAAAAACCTGGACATTTTTAGCTTGTGTGATTGCACTTGACGATATGATGAGAATGATGCTGACGATAATGATGCTGCTGATGATGTTGATGATGATGCGTTGGTGCATGCTTGAACAATTACAATTATACTTACTAATACATTGTTTAAAATGGTATACAGTATACCAAATACTATATTTACCTAATAGTTATTATATGGAGCGAATAAAAAATGATAAAAAGTATATTCGCTGATGCTGCAAGGGTTTTTGCTCCTCTGGATTTGGACTGGAAACCAAAAAAGCGAAACCGAGAACAAAAACCAAAAAGAATTACTCTGGCGAGAAAAGCATTTCTCTCTGACCGCTGGTCGCTAAACTCCTTTCATTTCATACTTTTCTTATTCTCATCGTTTCTTCTCCATATAGCTAATTTGCCTGTGAATAACCTTGATGAAACCTTTCTTCTCTCTTGTCTTTCGAAAAGTAATTTGATCTCTCGGTGCATGCAAGCATGGTAAATTCACCTGAGCAAGTATATGCTTCTCCACCACCACCACACAACTGATCTTTATCAATTTCTCCTTTTATTACCTGCATACACCTTTCAATCTTTTATTGTTGACTTTGCGCGTGTATACCTGGACCGAGCTTGTCAGCAAGAGCAACAAAAAAGTAGATTAAATTGCATTGTATAATATTCTTTTTTCTTCTGATGCAAGCAGAGCAGAGAGAGATTATCAAAATGACATGAAGAAACCACTTCAGAGATCCGCTGAGATTTTTGTTTTGAAGTGTAAAATAATAATAATGCAGATAATGTAATGCGCATCGACAAAATACTGGATAGATAGATAGGTAGGTATTTATAGCATGCTTTGGGTTTACAATAAAAAAGGAGGTGGGAGAGATTGGATCTTGCTATTAAAAAATCTACATTCTTTTTTATTTCACCTGCTTTCATCTTCAATGTTTGGAAACAAGTCTATTCACAAGTGCAAAAAATTAACATTCAAAGTATTTTAGATAGGGGATGAGTTTCTCGGACCACACCATTGCTGCTCTATGTAGCTATCAAATTTCAGGGTTCAGTAAGTACGAATTCAAAATCCATCTCATCTCATTCTTCTCCAGTAACATCACTGCTCTATTATCCCTACCTACAACTTGTGATTCAGAAAAAATAAATCTGAAAAACCAACTTTTCCCCTTTTATACATTTTAAAACTTTTTATTGTAATGCATTTGCATAGCAATAGAACAATGCCATTGACATTTATTTCAACCTCCTCCGCCTTACTAAATAAGTAAAACGTCCATAATTTTCGATTCTAAATTCTTGCTCTTCTGATTCGAAACCTGAAGTCAATGGAAACAAAGTTTTTTTTTCTGTTTAGAGACAGAAAAAGGAGGATTCTAAACTACTTGCAAACAGTGAATCAAAAAGTTTGTATACGGTACGATGATCAACATTTCAATCACTACTATTATACAAATTATGGAATAGAGAAAGAAAGATTTTTTGCTGTAGTGCCTCAAGCTATATCTTTTCTTCCATTGTTTGAAACCTTTTTAATGTAAGAGTTGTATTAAATGGCAAAAATGAATGTATCCAATGCATCGCTCGTCATACCATTCCTCCTTTCTTTTCTCTCTCCTGGATGAATTTGCTGTTTTCAATTGTGGTCATTTTAAAAAAGAAGGTGGTGGCGTTGTTGGCATATACTTAAACTTTAAGGTAAAAGGTATATGAGTTTCCCATACAAAATGTTGTAAAGTGACTTGATGTAAAATGTAAGTAAACCCATCTTTAATAGTTCACAGGTTTTTTTCTCCATTTTTTCTCTCGGAGAACTTATAAAGCACTCCACTCATTATTATTGTTATTACCTGTTTACCACACTACTCACAACAGTTCATCTTTCTCATCTTCTTTTGCAAAAGATCAAATCAAGGCTGATGGGACATTGCTCTGCTGCGCTACACTATGTTATATTGTGTTGTACTCGTACTATTCAACTATTTTGTTCGTGATCATCTTTTTACAATGATGAAAATGTGGAGAGAGAGTGATGATTATAATGCCGGTGGTGGTGGTAGTGCTTGCTGACTGATGGAAGATGAAATGAAAGAAAAGACGGGGAAAAACAAGAATGGGATGACGTATTTAATATATTATACCTAAATACTGAATTTTGCACAGATAACATAACAATGATCCTTTTCGGTTCAATTACCTTGCAACGATGCTGCTGCTCCTTTTCTGTGCTAGTGGAATAGAAATGCGCTGCTGTCGAGTTATTCATCATTTTCTTTCGCTTTTATTGCTCCTACTATGTATCACTTACTATATTATAATGTACTATTGCAAAATGAGCGCAAAACTTCTAATAAAGCATGCTACATAGTTATAGTGGTAAATGACAATAGAAAAAAATCATCATTTTTATCATCATCAACAAAAACAAAATCTTCTCCATCATCATACGAACAAAAGCATACTTTATTTTTGGTGATGGCATGGCTGTATGCATGCATGCATGCGATGAATATGACCTGGTAAAAACATTTGCGTGCTTTCATGAAATTCTTACATCTACAACTTATGTAAGTAATTTAGATTTTTTTCTCCCTGTGATAATTATGCATATCGAATAAATTTTTTTATTCTTGTATGAATTGCCTTCGCATGATTGCAATTCACTGGAAAAAGTGAGGAGGGATCATAATACCTAATAATCGTCGACTATTACAAACATCAGCCTGATCTGCTCATCATCAGTGATTCGTGGATTTGTTGGCGCTGCTGCCGCTACTGTTGTGGTCATTCTTATTTCTCATACATCAATTACGCCATCTTTTCAAAATCTGTAGCACCGTACTTTTCCTTCACACCAAGAAAAACATTTGCAGATTTTTTCCCCTTTCCTTTCCTGTTTTCTGCCGTGCATGCATACCACTGCGATGACGAAATGACACGATACCTTTCAAAAAAACGTACCCATTCAGCAGGATGGATGGATGGGAAATAGTTCTTCGAACTGATGAACGAACGGATCAGATGATGCAAAAATGAAACAACTTTTGAAGCAACTTGACGCTGTTTCTCAAAGAGTTTTGCAGTTTTGAAAAGGGAAACAGGTGGCAAAATCTTCTTCTCCTTTTTCATTTTGTATAATTTTTTCTCTACGTATCTTTTGCTGTTACTGATGCGCAATAGATTTGCCTTTGGCTTAAAAAATTGATTGAAGTGGGTATTATAACCGCTGCTGAGGTTTATGCACTTCGAGCAATCATTAGTTCCTACAAAGGAAGGGTGAGTTGCTGCGTGTAAAATTCATTCATTATTATTTTTTATTTTTTTCATGGAAAGAGGGAAAACATTCTTTCAAGTCAGTGACACTATAAACCTATCAACAAACAATAATCAATCAATTTTATTATCGTGTAAAACTGATCGTTATGTATGAAGTGCAATGATTACAAGGAAATAATCTCCGATCATTTAAAGTTACCATTGTTTCGCCCCATTTTAATGTCATCCTAACAGGCAAATTGTTTCTTTCGATTTGAAGTTAAGTAAACCAGTCCAAACCGGAACCAAAAAACAGAAGAAATCATTCATTTGCTTCCGTAATGTAATGGAGTGAGTGGTGGTGGTGGTGATGGTTGTGTACGAAGTTAATTTAATGATTGCTCTTCTCCGCTTAGTTTTTTTCCTCATGAAAATAAGAGAGAGCTGAACAATTTGCTTCTGGCCTGAATGAAAAGTGTTGTTGATGCTGTTCGATGGGATGGGTATCTCAGGATAAATTATGGTTTGCTTTCTGTTTTCCGTGTGAAATTGCGTAGAAAGGGCTGAGAGGGAGAATAAAAAACTGTAGCAATTTGGGTTGTCACTTATTTGCATTTCAATGCACATCCACTACTCATTCTGAAAATCCAATTTACTAACTGGATTGTTTTGCTTAAAGCTTATCTAGATCCTGATAAGAAATTTACCAATTTACCATTTTTTCGTGAGCAGCCTTAAAACCCAGTAGAATAGTAAACGGATTTTCTATCTCAGGAAAGAGAAAAGGATCCTTGGGAACATGAACTTGCAAAGCAAAGTGGAGCGAGGAACCACGGCACGGCAGTTAATAAATTTATTAGTGCAATCATAAATACAAACAGAATTATGTAATTTGACCAATCAAAGTTTAACCCTGTCTCATAAATTTCAATACGATCTTCTTATCTTACAATGGTATCCTATTTTCCCATGGATTTTTGAAGAATAAAAGTTCACTACTCAATACAATTCTCTACACTACACTATTAAACACAGATCATTTTATTTTGTAGGAGCTGCCACTTATTTGGCTCATTCACTGGCTGGCGCACCCAGTCTTCCATCTGATTTCAAGAATGGCCCAAGAACAATTACATTATTACAAGTTTCTTACAAAATATTCATCATCATCCAGGAACCCAGCAACAACTCACCTTAGCTTTAATGATTAATGATAATAACTGAGCATGGATGATCCATTTTATATTATTGATTGGCTTTCTTTCTACTCACTAACCTCTTAATTTTCAACTTATCATGATGAGAATGATAACGATGGCAAAGATAAGGTTGCTCTTTAGTAGTTCTTCTTCTTTTTCAAAACATTTTCATAAATGTAGCTCTGTTATATACTTTATGGTAGTATAACTTAATGAAAACTATTTCAGATTTACGATTCTGAATGCTTTACTGCAATTTACTTCAGTTCTGTTTTTCGTTTTTTGCTTTCTTTCATCTTTTGACAGTGAATTATACTAATTTTCGTTTCAGTTGGTCACGACATTTAGCCAAGGCAAGAAACGTAATATGCATTTAAAATGGTAGCGCTCCACTAGCATAATAATCAGGAGAGAAAGAAATAAATCATTAGATTGTCATCGTCCTTCGTTGTCGTGCCCATCTTTATCATCATTATCTTGTCATCAATATGTTTGAAAAAAAATTCAAAAGTGCTAATCACTACTCTATCTATTATCTTGTGATGTAACTTTACAAAATAATCTGATTTTTTTTCTTCTTCCAAATGATAATCTTATCAGAAGCCGCATCAAACCATTTTTTGTTTATGGGTTTGCATCATCATGAAAAAGTGCAAAAGTGTAGCAAGAATTGGATTTCGTCTGAACTGAAAACAGATATAAAACAAACTTTAACAAGAAATTAAAATGTCCTTTTACTTACTAATATAGGAGAAAGAGAGGGACTTCATCATCATCACAGATAATAATTGTATTTATGTATGAAAACGTAAAGAGGCTGATGACGTTAAATAAAAAACAAAGTAGCAAATAATAATGGGATTTCTGCATTATCGAACTGGATAAAATAAAAAATGTAAGAATGTAGGTAGTACTTGATATTTCAGGTGGTTGTTTGGTTAACTCTGATTTTGTTGTTAGTATAACTGCGCTACCACTTCTTTTTTTTTCTTTTTTTTCTGTAGTAGATGGACCTCTTCTCAGATAAATAAAAAGAAACTGGTTTTTGCAATGAAAACGTTGCTTCTCTTCTTGGCCTGTGTGTTTAAACAGTGATTGTTGTTGTATCCATTTTTTGTTACTGTTGTTTTTTTTGGGATTCGGTAAGATTGCAACAGTGAATGCTATACATACTACTTACTACATTGTATGTGGTGATGTGGAAAGCGAAAACGACAGAAAAGGGAATTTATGGATGGTTTTTGCTGGTGGTTGGCATAAGAGAAAGGAAGGAGTTAAAAAAAGTGAGTGACTACTGTGATGAGAGAAGGAGAGTGCACTAACCTCACCCTTTCCAGTTGCGGTATTAAAACAGAATGGCGGTATTTATGCAGTGCAGCGGTGGTGGGATTACGTTTACGTTGCGTTACGTTGCGCTCGTTCTTCTCTGAAAAGTACTTTGCTTTGTTGTATTTATTGTCTGCAATGGAATTTCATGGGAAAGTTCATGACCTTCCTTGCCGGTTCCTCCTTTTACAGTTTAAGGCAAAATTTATTGGATTTGTTCGAAATATTTGGTCGATTAAAATAATAAAATATATGTACTGTCAAAGTCAAAAACCAAAACATTGACCATTGAAGCGGCTGCTGCTGTTGTCTGGCTGTTATTGCGGGATCTACCTGATACATGCCAGGTGAATGATCAAATCCACTGCAAGTTTTGATAAGGTTCAATCTTTATTCCTCCATTGTTTCAAGAAGAGATGAGATGAGTGCTTATCTAGTCTAGACAGTCAGGCATTGCATTGGATTTGTCTGGTAATTATTACTGTGTGGGTTTGAATGCGTTTATTACACATTAAGTATGTGGATCTACTTATGCGACAAAATTTATTTTAAATCTTCATAATTAGGATAGTAATCAACTAAATCCAGAGGTGGTTGTAGCATAGGTAAACAGCCAAAAAAAAGTGAGAGCAGTCGTCAATTAAACCTTCATGAAATTAGACAAGGGAGCAATTTAGAAAATCAAATACAAAACTGCTTCGTAGGGGAGGCTACCAAGATTAACATCTTCTTGACGTTGACAATAAATAAAGTGCGTACGTAAAGAAAATGCTTGTTTTAATTATTTCTGATCACTTTCAAATATCATCATATGGATGGGCCTGATGTCATCAACGTATGCACCCTGCTGTTGAAAGAAAACATTTCTACTCTTCTGTCTCCTCAGTCGTAGTCCCCAGCTCATCTTTTATATTCTCTCCTCATTTATCTACTTACTTATACTGCAGACCAAAACTTAAATCAAGTGAATAAGAAGAAAAAAGAGAAATGAAAATTACCATTTTTATTATCATCTTGATCACCATAAAAACCTCTGTGTTTCTGTGGTGGTGAACATGATTGGACATGGTTCGTGGTTAAGCATAGTTTTCCAGTAAAGTGTATTTATTTTATGGACAGCGTTTTGTTGTTGTTGTTAAGCACAAGTGGACTCAAAATGATGCACTGAACTCACATTAAAAAAGTCTAAACTGGGATGAGAACAAATCTAAAGACAATTTACTCCTTTTCTCTCCTGCTGGAAGGATTCTTGATGAGAGTAAATGTTCCTGCATAATGGTTATGGTCATGTTTTTTTTCTAAAAATATCCCAATATAACTTTTACAATTACATAAAATAATGTAGGCATGGGTATTGGTTTATATAACGTATAGAAGATATTTATATTACTGACAAAATTTCTCTAAAAAACTAACTACACGACCTGAACCCATTGCCCTTCATTCACCCGGTCTTATACATCACATCATCACACGTCCACACATTCTGTATCACTTCCTATCAAATCCTATATATCACCTTTAAAAAATAAAACGTGATCTTGACAAGAGAGCATTGTCATGAAGAAGGAAGAGGAGTAGAAGTAGCAACAGCAACAACAACTGAACCGTTCAGACTTTTTCTCACCCTTATCATCATTATTAAGGTTTGAGCTTACGTCAGGTAAAAATAAAAAGCTTCACCCTTTTCTCCTTCTCTCTCTCTCTCTGACTCTTTCTTCCCTATTTCTCTTCTATAAAACCCTACCCTTTTCAATCCTTTCTTTTTCTTCCCCATCCTTTATCTTCCTCCTTGACCAAGTAAGTGGTCCTGATTTTTTAGACGAAAGTATAATAACAATAATCGTTATAATGAATAAAAAATAATAATTTTTCCTGACATTGTTGTTATTGTACTCATCATCAGTTCAAACTATCAAGGTCCAGGCAGGGATCTAGGATTTGAGATCTCGAAGGACTCCAAAAGAGAAACAGAACAGGAACAAGAAGAGAGGAAAAAGGAAAATACTCTTCCCAAAATAATAATATTATTCAAAGGCACTCCACCCTTTTCTCATGATGATCACGATGATGATAATAATGTGATGATGATGAAAAGCAAGTGGTTGTAGTGGAGAAAATCTCTGGTCTCAAACAAGTGATTTCACACACTTCCCACCAGCCACACACAAACAGGCACAGGTGTGTTGTTGTTGCAGAGAGATCCTACTTTTCCATATTATTATATGAAATGTGTATTTTTGTATTTGAAGTGTGAACTTCAAATATCAGATTAATCTGACATTCTTCCTTTTCTCTTTTCATGAATACACAAAAATGTAAATAATTCAAATCCAATCTTTCATGTCGTCGTCGTAGAATGAAGAGCCCTTCAGCAGAGGTAGCCAAAAATAACTTTGTGTAGTGGTGTATTTAGTATTTAAAAGAGTAAGAGCATCTGTTGCGTCATCGTTATTGTTGCTGCGTGAATTCTTTAAAGATCATCATCCACTAAAACAATTCTATTTAAATTGCCTCTTTACACACGCATTTGTATATATGTATTCCAATGATAATAATTACGGGATATAAGGTTTACTCTTTCTTTCTTTTTTACATCCAACTTTTTTGATCTTTTTCATCAACCTGAAAACATTCTCTCGACAACTCAACGGTTTAGTAGAACTCTCAGTCAACTTTAACAATGTTGGACAAGAGGAATGATTGTATGAATAATAAAAATGAGTTGTTTGATTGGAATGTGGAACTTGTTGAAAAGATAAGCAGGAGAGGAAAAGTAGTGAACTAGTGAGAGAGGCCCTCGCCCTGTATATAAATTATTCAAGTGAGAGAGAGAGAGAAACGAATGAGATTAGTAAAGTAGTGGCTGCAACAGCAGCAGTCAAAAACCAAGTGGAGTCTCCGGCTTTTGCTCTTTGTTGCATAACATCTTCCTTGATTTCTCTCATCATCATCATCATATCATCATAATGCTGCATACTTTTACTACCATATCACCAGGTCTACTACTACTACAACAACTACTTTGTATCACTACTGAAAAAGAACAATAACCTATCCTCTCTTGTTCTACCTTATTCGTCTCGACAAGAGGCACAAGATTTTTTATATTTATGATCTTGTACGTTTCTTCTTTTCTCAGTGAGGAAGGAATGCAAGGAAGAAAGGAATCTCTATTGGTGGCTCTTAGTTAACTGTCAAAGGTCCTCGTGAAAAACACATTTTTTATTTGTTGTGGTATTCATCGAAATGTGAACAGCTTCCTCAACATCCTTTCTTCAGATGGTTAAAGTTAACTTCTTACTATATTCTAACTACAAAACTAGCCACGCT